>OMNZ01046499.1:0-10941 GCA_900303255.1 Lesueurigobius sanzi | reverse complement strand
TGGTAAATGACCCCATAAATATATAATAGGGCTGTAACGATGCTAAAATCTCACGATTTGCATCGTACCAAAGCCACGATGCAAGTTTTAGTCCATATTTTCTTATTTTTTAAAAGCCCCGCGGCCCACTGTTGCTCTTAGACAAAGTGAACTCATGAGTGATGTCATCACTGAGCGCTCAGACTCATGAGTGATGTCATCACTGAGCGCTCAGACGTCCAGAGGTTACGTTAGGTCACATTAACATCAGCCTGGGTTTGTTTAAGGTCCCCCAGAAGACGACTGTATGTGAACATCCAGCTCCAGCACATTGTTGTCTATGAACAAATGAGCCGCAGCTCTGCTCACTGCATGTGTGAAACCGAAACCAACCAATTAAGAAGCACATGGTCCACACATGGCCCACACATGGTCCACACATGGCCCACACATGGCCCACACATGGCCCACACATGGCCCACACATGGCCCACACATGGCCCACATGTGACATGCGCTGCTTTGTTTACTTAGCAGCGCTGAGTTAAAACACTACAATTTTGTTTAGTATTGTGATACAGGGGCATATTTTATCATTAAGCAGCTTTGGAAAATCAAGAAGCAATTAGGCTACAATAAAATAAAATAAAATAAAATGCTTGTATACAGTTTTTTGTCTAATTGGGAATAAAATATTAGGCCTATTAATATTGTACTTGCACCGTGATGCATCGAGAATCATGGGCCCTGAATCGTGATCCGAATCGAATCATGAGATTTCTGAATCGTTACACCCCTAGTATATAACATTTAATAGAATGTGTACAATTGACACCTGCGCCAGAATTTTGATGTGAAGTTATAAATAATACACCCCCCCCCTGTTTGTCGCTCTCTTTGCTGATCTCAGCAACTAAATCAGAATCAACTGGAAGGAGTTTAATGTTGAACGTTCTCTTTCTACTCATTTTTGCAATTTCACAAACTTCTACTGTAATCATCATAAGTGGGACTATGAAAAACCATCAAAGCAATTTCTCCCTATTGACAAATGGTCCTGCCTCCCGTTATTATGATTCATACACAGTCAGTACATTTAGGGTAAACCCTGTCTTTTCATCTTTCCATTTTAACTCTCATCTTATTTACTGGCAACTTCAACCAATCAAATGAGTATTTTCTCAATGTAGCATCTAAGACCATAACAGTCATTTAGATTAGATTTGAATGCCAACAACAGAAATGATTCGGCCTGCGAGGATGTTTTGTTTGGATGTGTTTCTTAGTAAGTATAGTGACTAACTCTACCCAACATCTGTGATTTTTTTTTTTTGATGTAATCAAATTTCAGAACACAAACGCAGCCTATTAAATTTCCTTCCAAAAAACCCAATCAGTCCTGTATTGAATCCTAAAAGTGTGGTGTCGTCCATCACCACTCTGTACTTCTACCCCCGCCACTCCGCGCAGTCTAATCAGAGCGCGAGATTTCAGAAGATCTCTAATGGGCTATTATCAAAAATAATGAGCGAATAGGAACGGAGCGGAAATGAGGGCGCCTATTTACATGCTCGGGAAACACAAGGATGATAAATCAAATAAAAATTGCGAGAACTTCACCCAACTGCACAACCCCGGCTCCGGTGTCAATACACACTTAGCCGAAAGCCTGATTTGCATTCCCATCCGCCAAATCAGCCCACACAAAGGAGAAGTACTAACAACATGCACAACCTGGCTCAAAACAACATATTGAGTGAGCAAAATAGTTTCCCCTCATCAGGAAATGGGCAAATTGAATTCTCCGCAGCCAGGGACGATTTAAAAATCCTTCCTTAGCGCATTAAAAGTGCCATTTTACATATCCGGCAAAGCTACATCTACATTAGCATACGGCGTTGAGTCAAAAATAGCTGATCTCCGGATAGGTCAAGAGCTACTACATCTTACAGCGTGGCCCATTTGGTTCGGCGTGAAAATTTTATGGTATTCTTTAACATTTCTATGTGCGTAGTCGTTTTTTTCCCATCTAAGTGGTGGTCAGTGCAATGAAAAATGTATGAAAAGGCTGTGAATAAAATGGTTGATAAAAGAAAGGGGAGAAGGTGCGAACAGAAGTAGAATCTTCATCTCAAAGCTGTACTATTTTTTTGTACCAGACAAAAGCCTTTCACAATGCAAAGCCTGGACATGAATAGTTATGATTTGTGGATTTAGATGTCCTGGTGCAATCATAGAAGAGAATAGGGAGCGCTAAGTAAAAGCGCATAAGGGTGACTGTTACCAATACGCGCTTACAATATATATGACAACGCCGACTGATTCTAATTGCCGGCAGCTATGCAGTTTCCCACAAAAGCGATGCGCAACTGCAAACAATTTCCATGCTCCCTTATGCAAATGTATTCATATATTCGCATTCCTGATCTGTCTATGCATTTCAATCGGCGCCGCGCAATGATTAGATGAATCGAATGTACTGCTTGCGTAAGATTGGCAGCCGCGGCGCGAGATTGTCCCAGTAAATCCGGAGAGCTGACCCCCAGAGTGTCGAGTCAGGGCGGAAAACGTTTCCATCAGTTGAAGGAGGGAGATCACAGGCTGCCTTTAAGGCTTTTTGACACCCGAGTGGTTGAACGAGTGTGCTGGGGTCTGTTGCTGGGCGGTGCGCACTTGTTATTGTGTTTTCTCATCGAGATTCCTCTTGTTTCCTGTCATAAAGTTGACATAACAAGCGAGGGCAGATGGTGCTAGGTATGTATCGGAATCTGTTCGGAAAATCCCATCTGTGGAGTGCAGCCGTGACATCAGAAGTGTGAAGTATGGGTAATTAGCACTATATAAACAATAGGAAGTGAAAAGGCCTGCTTGACAGTCGGAGGCCTTTGTTTAAGTTGCGATATCATTTCCATTATATATTGTAATTTGCCAGTGAAGTGGGGGATTCTTGTAATTGCCTTAGCCCCAGTATAATTGTGTTCTTTAAATGCATATGGACATTCAGTTTTAATGAAGGAGCAGTAACACTAAGTTCATTTAATTGGACAAACACATTTGCTTAACCCAATTTATAGCCTGCTGAAGCCGCAGTAAATACAGATCGGAGCAATGCTTAGGGGTTGGAGGAAATGGGGATGTTAAGTGCAATGTAGTGCAGGGCGAAACGGGCAAAAACTTATATCACAAAATAGAAGAGAAACACTGCAATAACGATATAGTTGGCAAAATCATTTAAACATACTTCCAAAACGCAGCTTTTAGCGAACTGGGCAAAGCCATGACAAGCGATCTGGTTCTTTTTATTCATCTAAATTCACCTAAATCTGTGGGTCTGCCTTCATCTGAAAGAAAAAAAAAAACATATTGCTCGCACCTGCATCTCACCCATCACAGTAAAACGCTCCCTTTACATGAAAACTGTTTTTTTTTTTAGGTTTTCAAAGCATTCCCTCTTCGCCGCGCTCCTGATGGTGCCGCAGCAAACAAGAATCAGCTGTAGCGCACACGCCGTCTTAATGTTCGCCCAGAGAGTCTGTGAAATGGGAGAGGAGAGAGGGCTGTGGGTGGTGCAGTGAGTGCCAGTGTTAATGGAGTATGGGAGTGTGTACGGGAAGTATTGGTTGGACAAGAGATAGGAATTAACAACGGTATGCAAAAAATATTAACGATGTATGATGTGATATGATATGGCCCAGTCCTATAGTGCAGGGGTTCCCAAACTCTTTAGGTCGCCACCCTCAAAATGAACATGCAACCCACTCAGGACCCCCATTGTAAAAAGTTACTGCATCTTGTAATAATTTCAAGTGGAAAAACATAAAAACTGTTATTGCATATTTATTTTGTTATTTGACCCCAATTATATGCTGTCCTAAACTAAACATTATATTAAAAACCAATGTGATTTTTCTTTTCATTTTATCTCGACCCCCACTTTGGGAACCACTGCTATAGTGAAATGTACAGTACTATAATATTAATCTAACGCAAAGGCATTTGTTTTTTTGTTTTTTTTTAACCACACATGGGCCTTTGTTTGTGGGAGCGTTCCTGAAGCTAAAACTCTAGATATTGGGTTATTTTTTACTATGTACAAACATAATTGCACCTCACATAATCTACAGAGGCGCATGGAGTGTTGTTTTGTTGCCATTCTATCCAAATACATGAAGACAAGGCAGTATCAACCTCAACTGCTCCTCAAAACTGCTCTGGGGAGTAAAATGCAAATTCAAAATACCTGAAAGCACAGCACAAGGGAAGAAAAAAATACAATAAAAATCCACTTCAATGAAAACAAAAATTTAAATTGACCAAGTTTTAAAGTAGGCAGGACTGTTAAGCTCAATCACTGCTTGTAACTAAAGACCGTAACATATTGCATCCATCTCTCATTCCAACTATCCCATGCGTTTTATCTTGTCTTACTGACTCGTTTGTGAACAGATTGCTCGCTGACAGCTCTTCTACTGTCTCTTCTCTGTCCTCTATCTCATTATCACCAGTGCTGATTATTAATAGCTGCGTGGCGTTGAGAGCAAAAGAGAACAAAACAGGATGCAAAAATATCCATGTAAACATGACACTACTGTGAGCTCTTTTGTCTGAACCCTGCTCCTCTACCCCTGCGCCACATTGTTTTGGTTCTTGAGTGAAAATGTACAGGGGCTCTCAAAGGGTTTTCTTGGTGCAACGCGGGGACAGCCACAGCGCGAGGCGAGGCGTGCAAAGCGGCGGTTGACAACACTCTTCAGTTCGCTGGCGGGAATAATGCATAAGATATGAAAATCAGCAGCTCTTTGTTGATTGTTGTTCCCTTTTGTCACCACTGATTAATTAAACATTCACCGAGCCGCAGTTGTTTGTTTGAAAGAGTTTCTCCTTCTTTTTCGGCAACGAGTTTTTTCTCCTTGTTGTTAAGAGAAAGGACATCATTGGATCGGGATTATAGACACTTTAGAGCAGGGGTCACCAACCTTTTTTACCCCGGGAACGACTTTTCCATAACAATAATGGAAGTGAGCTACTTATGCTTCAAAGAAATGCATGTAAGAAGGTCTGTAGGATGATAATTCAACACAATAACAGAAAATCACTGTTGTTTCCACTAGGGATGGGCAGATATATCGGTGCCGCCGATATATCGGCAGATATTTGCCTATTTTTCAAATATCGGTATCGATCCGATTGGGAAAAAAATATGGGCAGGGGATTTTTCCATGTTAACTGCCGTTTTTCTACAGCACAGATGGGCAACTGATCTGACTGGGGCAACAGTTTATTCAAATGTGCTGAAATGAGTTATAACTCTTTATAAATAAAGAATCTCCAACACAAATTCTCTAAAAATGTCCCCAAGAGAAAGCAAGATTTTAACAGCCACCATAGTCTCAAAAGAAATCTGAGTGAACCGCTGAAACCATTTTCATTATCAATGTTTCCAGTGATGAATGTAGGAACTTTACTCAACGTGAGCGGATCTTGCTATTGATTTTAAATGTTGATATTATTATCGGCAAATATCGGATATCGGCCACAGCAGTGAGGCGGATATCGATATCGGCAGAAAATTTTCATATCGGACCATCCCTAGTTTCCACTTTATACTTTGCTATATTCACCTGATGAGATGATTTGATCAGAACAAAAAGTGTATCTAAAATTTGACTCATTGAGCGTATGTACAAATGTAGAAAGCCTTTGGCGAGCTACTTGGAAAGGGCTCCTGAGCAACTGGTAGCTCCTGAGCTGCTGGTTGGAGATCCCTGCTTTAGAGGGACTTTTGTCATTGTGTCAAAACAGTAAAAAATTGTCAATTTTACACCTTATGCTTTGCCATGGATTAGTGCAAATGTGCCGAGCTGTTTCCATAAAAAGGCTATATGCTGAAGTCTGTAACATTAAACAGACAAATTCAATTGCGATGTGGAAAAGGATTGAGAAATGATTTGATTATTTTAAGTGGACATAGGCTACCATTGACATTTTATATTTTATGAATAAATAATGTCTCTGTAAGGATATAGACAGTAAGGGTGGTGTCTCACTGGCGGAGACTATCTCACCTCCCATTGAGACTAGTTCACACTTGGGGTAGACTTCTCTGAGACTTCTCTGCGGAGTCTGGCTGGTCTCCAGGAAGTTGCAGGAAATTCATACATTGATTTGAAACATTGAATTTTTCAGAGACGAGCTGGAGACTTTTTGAAGTCTCCATCAAGTCTCAGAGAGGTGTCAATTCAGTTGCGGCGAAGTCTCCGAGACTTCTCAGAGACCTTGTTGACACATCTCTTTGGTCACGGACAAAATAAGTCACCACAAAGTCTCCGCAACTGAATTGAGACCTCGCCGAGATCTGATGGAGACTTCAAAAAGTCTCCAACTAGACTACCGCAACTCCCTGGAGACCCGGGAGACTTTGTGGACTCAAGTCTCCAGGTTAGATAGGACCTTTACACTAAAAAGCAAACACATGAGCTGGTGCCCCCCACAGGCCGCATTGAGAATACATTTGTAAAAATGTTCTAATTTACACAACAATCTGGCAACTACGTGGCACTGCTGTGTGCTCACTCTGACCTGATCCAATGCTGGATCATGGGCTTTGAATATGTGGCGGACAGTTTTGTTCTAAACAATTACACAACTGGACCCATGAAGTACAGTTCGCACTGCTTTAATGAAGTAAAATACTACTATGGTATGTTTTCACAAGGGAACATTGTTATAATATGGCTTAAAGCTCACTACGTCTCCTTTAACAAAGTGCAATGTACATCATGTTGAACCATCTACACAATCTCACAGCCCTATGGTGCACAGTGTTATGCAAGGACATTGGACATTGACTCCATCGGTGCCATTGCATCATCTGTCTGTTTATACACATTGCTCTTTACATTGTACTACAGACAAATATTGTTGCACTGGGTTGCAACTTGCATCTTCTTTATGACATTTTCTCACTTAGTCAAATGTGACACCTGTAGCTCTGGCTTCTCCTGAACGACTGCCATAACAAAAACTATGTATTGTTTACGCTGGTTTGACCAGATAAAATAGTGTTTGTTCTGGGATGGGACGAAGCTTGTTATGTTGTCATTTGCATTAACGAAGCCCTGCTGCTCCTGTGGACTGATGAATCCATTGTTTCCCCAATGTGCTCGCTGCAATCTTCACAATTGCCCACTCTCTAGTATCAAGACCATATCTGACGGCAACTGTCAACAAACACTTTTTATCTACAGCAGACAAAGCCCCTCCGCCCCCGCCAGAGGAAGTGCGTATTGCCAGAGCCGGATGAGATATGTGACATGGGCCGTGGGGGTCGCCATGTTTCCTGTGCGCGAGGAGCACAGAGGTTAATGGGATATGAAGGAGAAAGACCTTTTGTTCTGGCTTTAAAAGGACCCAGTCGGATAAGACGTGTGGCTCCCTGTGACTTTTCTGTGACTTTCATTTCACTGAATGGATGAGAATGGAGGTGTCCGCCGTCTTAATTGTTCGCCCAGATAGTCTGTCAAATTACCGCGACAAAGAGGAGGGAGAGGAGAGAGAGGAGAGAGAGGAGGGAGAGGAGAGGAGGGAGAGGAGAGAGAGGAGAGAGAGGAGAGAGGGGAGAGAGTGCAGTGTGTGGTGAAGTGAGTGCCAATGTTAATGGAGCTGGTATGGGAGCGTGTACGGGAAGTGTAGGTTGGACAAAAGACATACGCTGTGTGTAAGAGCATTGTGGGTAGATGATATTTCAGTTGTAAATAATTAGCAGTGTTTATCTCAATATAGAGAAGAGGTGGGTAAACTAAGGCCTGGGGGCCAAATGCGGCCCACCTGGCCCCTCAATCCAGCCTGCAAGCATTGCCAATTTTTGAAGAAGAAGGATGATTCATACCTGCTGCCAAAGATCTTTAATAAAACTCCAGATAGGACATGGCCATAGTAATACATTGGAACGGTGACAAGCTCTGGCGGCCATGTTGTGATTGTCCTTTTGGAGCTACTGTAGTGCAATGAAAACCAATAGGAAACGGCACTTGGTTTTAATGCTTTTTAAAATAATTCTGTTCATTTCATGAATTGTTTCTAACTACTGACTGACCTTATGTCTAGTCAAGCAAGAACATTTTTGCTTTATTTGATTGTGTTATTTGATTTCATATCTACTATGTTATAATAATTTGAAGTAGCTAGTGCTATATATGCTTTTAAAAAAAAAGTACAGCAATACCTCCCTATTCTTGCTTCCTAAATACTATTTTTGTTTATATGAGTACAGTGCTGAAAGAAGAAAACATACATAATTTGACCAATATTTAGCTAGCAATCTTGAGACAGTGATACAGTAGAATGAATGGTGCTAAATAGTGCTAAGACTAAGAAACAACTGCTTTAAATCTTTAAATCTCGATATTTCAGAGTAAAACTGAGGTACCTAGACTTACCAGCAATACAACAAATCAAAAATAATAACTGCATCTCAAATTCTGCCCTTTTATCAATGAAAACTGTGTTCCTGTTTTCACATCACTTGCTATTAGCATTAGCCTCAGTGGACAATCACAAGATGGCCGCCACGTCAACGAGCGCCATGTCCGATCTATAGTTTTATTAAAGATCTTTGCCTGCTGCTTTTTACAGAAGCAGGTATTTTTGTTGCTTTTCAGATTGAATTTAGGTGATCTAGAATGTTGTTTGACCCTTTGCACTGTGACCTGTTACAGAGCAGCTGGCAAGTTCAAAACACGCATCAAAAGGTTTCCCCACACTATTTTACATTATGGTCATTTAAAATAAAGTCTATGTAAGAAAAGAGACACTGGTCAGCATTTTGCCTGCAGCTCCCTCTGCAGGCAGCAGTGAGAATGACTTAGTAAAAACTGTTAGCAAATAGTATGGCTAATAACTTCATAGGGCCATGATGAACACACTTTAAGTGCACAGTTGCTCAGAACCTGTCCAATATTTACAAAAGGAAAAGCTTTGCATTTTCAATGACAGAATATAAGATGCTCCTGATATCACCAAGTAATTAAGAGTCCAGGGCCAATGTTACATCCAGCCAATCAGGGCTCAGTTGTGCTAAGATAGTCAGCTCAGGACAAAAATTAAGTTTAGGAACAGGGAAATCTTTAAAGTTACAGGATAGGGCTGGGTTTAGGGTTAGGTTTAGACATATTTTCAGACAAACCAACTCTTAGAGCTATTCAAAATTACAGCAAACCGTTCCCTGTTCCTAAACTTAATTTTTGTCATAACATTTCTAGTTTTCAAAGCAGACAGCCCCTCCCCTTATCGAGCCAAACTGACCCCTGATTGGCTGGTTGTAACACTGGTCCTGGGCAAACAACTTTGACATTGGTCCTGGACTCTTAATTACTTGGTGACATCAGATCGTCCACAATATAACAGGAAATACAGATTAGAGCCCTTCAGCAGAAGAAGAAACAACCAAAGTGATCAGAAGTAATCAAAACTGTGTGAATGAAGTAAGTTTTATATCATAGCATGGCCAAAAGCTCAAAAAGTCAATTTTGCATAATATGTCTGCTTTAAAAGGCAAGAGAAGAAATCCTGTTTCCCCCATGTGGCCTCTTCCACAATTAAAGGATGATCATTTTAATGGCCCGGTGCCAGCTGTGGCCAGAAACAATTTATTATCCCAACCAGAGAAACTGAACAGATTAAATTTGAGTGGTCGTGGGTTAAGGTCAGCCTGTTCCCAAGTGTCTAGTCCAATTCACCGAGCCATCGTTCAAAAGGCCATGAGAAAAATCTGGAATATCTGACGAGAGAGCAGAGCGTATGTGCAAGGGCAAACTGTGTGCCAGCTCAGTGTTATATAAAACTGTAAAAAACAAAAAAAAACCTTAATGCATAAAGCTAACACATCCATTACCTTTGCACTGTATGTATTTGGTGCAGCTTATTGCACAGACTCAAAGATAATGTGCTTTTTTCACAAGCATTGCACAGCACACAGTTGACTAAGCACTCAGCAATTCTAGAACCAAAATCCAGGCTTAAAACGTCAAGTAATATACCAAAGTAAATGGTCTAACAACGACTCCTCTTGCCACAATGGTTAATTTGCACCTGTGCACGGGCTTTCACACATCTCCCTGGATTACTCGATGCCGTTCCCTGTTAATAGGGTCTCCGGCTTTAAGGCCAGTACAAGCTGACAAATTCCCCCCGTACAGATTCCGACCATATGTTAGAATTATGAGCCTGTGCCACACTTTCTGCCGCTAACAAGGGGGCTGTGATGTACTTGGATATCTCAAAAACCTGCTTAGCTTCAGGTAATTAACAGGCGGTCGCTGTCACTTCTTGTTCCTTCCTTCACTTTCAGGGACTGTAGGTGACAATTAGAGATGGGGCGTTCATGACTGAGGCAGATTCCATGGACTTCATTTGTGAAAGAATGTTTTTTCATCTAGTTTGTATGGAATTATTATTATTATGATTTATTCATTTTTTGTAGCTTGTTTGCAATTTGTCTTAGTGCAACTGCTGTTGAAGACAGTGCAGTGAAAGTGACGGCTTGGATGGAAATGAGCCCATAGTTGCAATTCAGACTGGCTTGTTTTTATGCATGAGTTCCTTGTGTGTTCATTTCTGTCCCCAACAAATATTTTTTCTATTTATCTTATTGTAAAGGGCCTGTATCATACAAAATAAACTATTTTAACGTTTACCCATATTATTATGCTGTATAGACCTTTCTCAGTCATGTGACTTGGAATGGAACGCCGGCCTGTTGGTTGGCATTCCGCTGATTTGCTCCATCTGCTGCATGTTATTAGCTGTTCTTTACAATGGTGTTACTGGTCTTGACGCTCTCCAAGACGGTTCAGCTCTTGAGTGTCAGGTCAGACAACGATATCTGAACAAATGCTGGTTTGTCGGAGCTCAGGACCCGTCATGTGACTTTTGCTGCCCACCAATGGTCAGATTGGTCAGAGCA
>OMNZ01046497.1:0-10130 GCA_900303255.1 Lesueurigobius sanzi | reverse complement strand
GCTCTTTGGCGTTTGGGGAACAGGAACTTAAGAGAAAAACGAAGAACAAAGGCACTCCTCCCACATTTTAAAAGCCTTTATTGTACTGGGCTAATACATATTAAAATCTTTTAAAACATGTTGCTGGTTTCTTCCACTCGTATCAGCTCCAACAAAGCCTTTTTCAAGAAGTTTTCACGTCTTGAAAAAGGCTTTTCTATTACGTTTCGAGTCTTTTACATTTAACAATATTTTTGAAGGTTTGTTCTGAGGATTTTTCAATATTCAATTCTTAGCCTAATTTATTTAGTTTTCAACCCCAAAAAAACAAAGCGGAATTTGAATTTTTACACATTTATTCACTATTAAGTAGTTTATTCAAAAACTAAGCCATATCCAAAATCCCTTTTATTAACTAATTTTTCAATGAAATATAACCATACATTTTAAACCTGGCTCTATCCTTTATTTAGATTTCACTGTCAAAAGTATAGGCAGTTTTAGTCATTTTTAGACTTGGACTTAGACTTGATTGATCCACGAGCGAAATTGCCTTGTCACAGTAGCTCAAATAGTAATCTTAAAATAAACAAAATGGTCAAATGTTTTAGGTACTCTGGCATATGTACACATCTACAGTTGAAAATACAATGATAAAATACCTTTTTTATTTTTATATACTGTATAAACTTAAAATGACCGAAAACTTGCAATACATTTTTCTCCCTCATATTTTCAGTAATATACAGCAAAAGTCTCAAATCAAAAGTTTTCCCTCTCCACCTGCAGTGTCTCTAAAAGTAAAGCCTGTTCGTCTTCTTTCCAGGGATGCTTTTAGGTGAGATCGTGAAGAATCTGACGGCAATGGCAAGTGAAAATCCACGACCAAAACTCAAGCTCTTGATGCTCTCCGCAGTAAGTTAGAAAGGTCGATGCCAAAGAAACTGTGGGTATGCTATATGATAAAGTCGTAATTTTGTGTATTTGTTGACAGCATGACACCACTGTGGCCGCTCTCCAGGCGAGCTTAAATGTTTTCAATGGAATCCAGCCGCCCTATGCCTCCTGTCAAATCTTTGAACTCTCTGCAATCAATGGGTGAGGAAGACATTACGCAATATATTTAACTAAAGGACTGTTTATTTCTAAATGTTTGTAATGTATTTGTTTCCTGGCAGTTCTTTCTCAGTGTCTATGTTTTACCGGAACAATACTAAGCTCTACCAACTGCAGTTACCTGGCTGTGCTCTTGACTGCCCCCTTGAGGACTTCAGGGCTCTTACAAAGCCCTCAATTTCAGACGACCGGGATGGGGAGTGCCAACTCCCTTCAGACGGGACAAACAGAGGTAGCACTTTCTTTTGTTTTGTTTTTTCACACTGAATTATATTGTTTTTCTATTATATTGGAATTATTACTTTGTCTTATGCTTATCTAAAAAATAGAAAATCCATAAATGACGAAACCAGCTGTTAATGTTAGGGATAAGGTCCATCATGATTCTACTATACCAAAGCAAACTACATGCAGTTGTGGCCAAAAGTTTACATATCCTTTTAATCTCTTGGCCATTTCTACATAGAATATGAAGGATAACACAAAAATCTTTTTTTCCACTCATGGTTTGTGGTTGTGCGAAGCCATTTATTGTCAAAGAACTGAGTTTACTCTTTTGAAATCATAATGTAACAAACTACTCAAATGTCCCTGATCTAACGTTTACATGACCTTCAACATCTGCCAGGAAAATTGTTCAGGAGGAAAGAAAAACTCACTTCAGCTGAAATACAGGACACACTGACAAAATAGGCTAGTTTCTATTTGAATAGCGTAAACAAACAGGTTTTTTGACAAATTGCTTCACACAACCACTAACCACGAGTGAAATAAAGGTTTTTGTGTTATTCATATTCTATGAAATGTGAAAAGAATTAAAAGAAAAGAAAAGAATGAAAAGTTTACGTCGGGGTATGTAAACTTTTGGCCACAACTGTATCAACAATTACTAACGCCATACTGCATAACATTTCACCCTGCCAATAAAATAAACAACCATTCACTTGAATTTTAATTATGGGTGTTCAAGGCATGTCTTTACTGTTCGTGAGCTTCACTCTGACCTGACCTCATAACTTTGCTTGGACTCCACCTGCTTCTCAGCCTGGAGACTTTGTGCTTTTCTCCAAACCAGCCAAACAAGCTTTGGTAGTCAACTATCAGGTATAAATACAATGGGGTAGTTTTCAGGTGACATTCTGGCAACACTTGCAAGCCCCAGTGTTCCTGCACCGTCTGAAACACCGTTTACTTGAGTCGAGGCAAGACATTGCAGGTGACATTAATGATATTAATTAATAATTTGAAACTTTAGCTGCTGACGACCTTTAACCCTCCTTGTTTTTTGGGGTTCAAAACTCAATAAATCAAGCTAGGAATTAAATATTTAAAAATCCCTCTGAACAAACCTTCTACATAATGTTCAAATACAAGACTGGACAGTTTGATGGCTTTTAATTTACAATTTTCTGTGTAAATCTATGGAGAAATGTAGACTCAGTGCAACAATTAAACACCTTTTTATTGTGAAGATTTTCCAGGTGTAAGTTTATATGTTAAGAGATTAAACTGGCTCAAACAAAAAAAAAAGTCTGGGCTTTGTTTTGACATACGCTCATCAGAAAAAACTTCCTTTATTGTCATGTCTTGTCAAAATGTACTCTTTTAAGATAAGATAAGAGAGTTCTTTATTGATCTCACAATGGAGAAATTCACTTGTTACAGCTTTTAGGACAGGATCACACAGGGGGGTGCAAAAAAAGTCAGGAAATGTTTATTAAAAAAAACAATTAAAAATATAGTAATGTCTCTTGGCATCGCTCTATATAACTATACAAGAATCTCTTATGCACACTAAATAAGATTTTAAAAAAACCCTGTACTAACGTGTGCCATTCCTACCCATTTGCAGAAGTGATCATCAGCCTGGTGGTGTCGGGCTGCCTGCTCTTCCTGCTCGTCGCCGTGCTCATGGCGGTCATCTGTCGGCAGACGGAGCCAATCATGACACGGGGATACCAACATGTGATCAACGCGGACGAGTCCTGACAGAAGTGCGAGCTCCTCCCTCCCAAATGCACGCGCCACACATCCTGGGACCACACGGACGAAAGTGACGACGACGAACTTTAATTTCACGAACCTTACGGACTTCATGGACTTTACAGACTTTATGAACTCAGAGTGACACGCAAGGGGTGAAATCGAAATGTTCTGTTTGTAGTCGGGCCAAACGAAGCCCATTTCTAGTGGCTCAGAGGGAGGCCGGCTAACACACGTTTGTATAAAATGTGAAGGTACTTTGATAAATGTATATGGAAGAAAGATGTATAAATTCAAGGGCTAAGTGAGTTTTGATTGTGCGTAGTATTACTAGGACTTGGTGATGTTGTGCCTTAAATGTGCACTATGTAACTTTTTACATGCAAAAAATTATATTTGTGTGTATTTCACAGCTTTCTATCACAGCAGCCTCTATGATGCTCCAATTATTTTAAACTAACCAGAAACCCTAAAAACAATTGATCCTGGAGCGTGATGGAGCCCGCTGTGATGGAAAGCAAAGGTGCTATGCTGCACCCACACTGCCCCCGGGGGGGTCTTAAAGGTCAAATACGCACTAATATCCAGGGTTTCCGGGGGGTTTTTTTGCATAAAAAGTTACACTATGCACCCTTTAAAAAATGTTCCTATTTGGACCATAGAGGGGAGCAACGAAAAGGTTAACGCCCCCTTTTGAGGTAAACCAGAGGCCGTGTCCATTGAGATAAATGGGGCAGCATCGACTGAGATCAGAAAAATAATGCGTTTTATATATTTGTCTGATATAAAAGAGAAGCAAATGGAGAGATTTTTGCTGTAGAAGATTCACAGAGAGGACAGTTAATGTTTTAAAGTGGCTAAAGTTAGCAGGAAGTTGGCATGTTCGGACTTTGGTCAAAAAACAAAGCAATATTGAAACCTAAGAAGCTGCCAAATTCCTCATAGAGAAGCAAACTACTACAACCTTGGATTTTATCAAATTAAGTCACTACGAACAGATAAACCGTTCATATTGAAGTCTGAACATGCTAACTTCCTGCTAGCTTTAGCTCCCTTTAAAACGTTAACTGTTCTGTCTGTGAATCTTCTACAGCAAAAAATTTTATTTGCTTTTTATATTGGGCAAATACAGTATATAAAACGCATAAAATTGTATTTTTCATACGTCAGTGTGAAGATCTCAGACGATTTTTCCCCATTCATGTCAATGGACGTGGCCTCTTGTTTACCTCAAAAGGGGGCGTTAACCTTTTCGTTGCTCCCCTCTCTTCGGTTTGCTTTACTTATGTCTTAAATGTAAAGATAGTAAGTGACGGCAAGTATGACCGGGATGCAATAAAAAATTATTAACTGTGGGACCTGAGTCTTACCCAAACGTTTGTTCAAAAACGTGTGTAGCTTTTGAGAAACGGCCTTCCTCCTGTGAGAAATGGGGTGACTTTATGCACTGGATGGCCAGATGCATTTTTGGCTGAAATAAGATGGTGTTTGTGAAAAGTTTATATATTTAATTAAAAAAAACGTGTTGGAAGAAGTTTTGTACATGCCGATTTAAAATAAAATGCTTGATTTTGTTTAGATTAGATGTGTTGCACTTTTTCCCATAACAAAGTAATACTGCGGTTTGAACTCCCTTAAACCTAGATTTTTTTTATTTATTTTTTTTCCCACAAACGTTGCCGTGTTTTGCAGCAGGTCGGCCAGCGGCTCTGACTTAATTCGGATGTTCCTCATAAAGTCATTACCTGCTAAATTCAACCACATGATCCAATGCTCACACTGTTAGGGGGAAAAAAAGTCTAAACCAGCGAGAAGCACGCCACATGGAAGTTCAATTGGTCACTGACTTCTTCTTACCAAAACATCCACACCAACAAATATCCTAAAAAAAAAAAAAAAAAAGAGTGCAGTAGGCCTTTATTCAACATGGTAGGTAGTGCTTTTTTCTTGTTGCATACATTAGTGATCTTTTGCACGTTACATTCAGTATTTTGTCACAAAACAAAATGATAAAATTATATTCACGGTCACCTGTAGCAAACGATTAACACTAGTATCACACTGAACAAAAACGCCATTGAGTTGTTGCAATTGGACCCGAAAGCATGCGCTGCGAAATCAGTGAGAACTTTGACCATTTTTTTAAAACCACTAATAGGCAATAAAGCTGTGTTTTAAATAATTATGTTCATATTATACATCGTAATTGGCATTTGTCAGTTAATATACAAGTCCCTCAGTCAAACCATGACAAAAACAATGTTGAAATGGTGAGAAATATTGCATACACGTAATTATGCGGTTGACAGGCCTGCAAGATACAGTGGGTTTAGGAAGTATAATCCTCTATAGACCGTTTCATTGTTTGTAAACATTTTGGGCTTAGCTGGAGGCAGAAAGCTAGGTCCCCGTCTATTTCCATTGTAGCTGTTATAGTAACGATAAATGTCTAATAACTGTTGTTGGAAATATCAGATAAAACCTTATTTTATCGTCTCAAATGTCATTCCTCTTGTTCTCGCTCCTGAAGCCACAACAGGACCACATTTTTTAGTTGTAGTTTTACACTTTTAATCGCTAGTTTTAGTTTAATCTCATTTCTCTTGCTCACTTCCTGCCTCCAGCTGATGTCACCGATGACGTAAGCAGCGAAAGGGTCCGTTGTCTTCCTGTGTTAATATGTTGAAGTTTGATACTGAAAAAGATCTTTAAAAACTCTTCACTCGGGCTTCTTTCTGTATTACAAGCAACAAATGGAATGGTCTAAATAGAGAATTTTCCAAAAACAACACAACTATGAGAGCAATGGAATGGGTCTGCAGTTGTAAAGGCCAGAAAACTACAAAAAAAAATGTGATTTTGGTTCTCAAACTTGTACGTGTAATTTCGTTTATATCAGTCATGCCTTTAATTTAGGTGTTTCAAAGGTCAAATATTTTATGAGGTGGTACTTGGCGTGAAAGGTGTAGAATTTTACCAATACAAAAGAAATGTGTTCTGTATGTAGGGCTGGCCGATGTTTAGATAGATTAATATCCTGATATTTTGGGGGTTTTCTCGACAGCGATAAGTGCAAAAAGTGCAGAAAAAACACTATTATACCATATTTCCAGAGATTACACATCACATACAGTATATTTCATTTTTTGGTAGACGTTTTTGTAGCTTTTTGTTGATTTCTTGACATTGGAGATGTACTCGATATTGTAAATTTGCACATCTTCCAAACAACAATTTCAATCTTATCTTGTACACAATTGCCCAGCTCTATGTGTATGATTAAGGATTAGAAGCAATTCCCAATTTCTGAAATAGCTTGGTTGCCATGGTTTCCAGTTGCATTTTTCAGTTAGAACAGCTGACGGTGGGACGAATTCCTGTTTCAGCTGCTTAGCTTTGCATTAAAGCGCTGCTAATGATGTGAACGGTAGAAAAAGTAAAAGGAATAAACCTCACAAAAACTTGCCTCACCATCAAAGCTCTAATGTGAGCTCAGTTTTTGTGCCGTATATTACTTTTCTTTACTGCCGTTCACATTATTAGCAGCGCTTTCATGTAAAACTAAGCAGCTGAAACAGGAATTCGTCCCACCTTCGGCTGTTCTAACTGCTCTAAAAATGCAACTGGAAAGGCAATTTCAGAAACTGGGAATTAAAAGATCTGAAAACTTCTGAAGCCACTGTATATATATTATGTAAAGACCAAACAAAAATATTCACACACACACATACATACATACATACATACAGTATTACAATGATAAATCAGCTCTGACACACACAAACAAACACATCTTGTGCAAATATATTTCCGTAAGGAATGAATTGGATATGATCTAATGTGATGGCACATCAATATCTCCTTCCACAAAGGATAATAGTCAATATTAAAATAGACGATTGCTAAAGGGGGATACATAAATATGGTAGGAAATGACGTCCTACATTTGTTAGTTTGTCGATTTGGGGGGTTTTCTATGTGCAAAATGTTTCAAATCACTTTCTGATTGAAAATATGACATCCTTTTATGTGAAATTCTCAGTATGCTGGGAAGTATTCCCGTTACATCTACGTTACACTGTCCAACTGTTACAAATGTCCTACATATGTTGACAGGTCACAGTTCAGTTCTTGGCCAGCTGCTTTGCTACACATTCGAAATCGTCCATCCGTAAATATCAGTTTGCTTACTCAAACTGTCAGTAAACTTCAAAGTCCATAAATAGGGCGTCAATTGGTGTGGTAACCAAACGCGAGAGCCAAGGCTTTTGACGGCGACATGTGTTATGACTACTGCTGTTTTGGTATAGTCTGTAGCCAAGCAGACTATTTTAGCTTCAGCATTAGCCACGACGATAGCTTCTCACAACTGGAGGTTTACCAGTCAAGCGTAGCATCATGACCACCGTGCGTGGAGTAAACACGTAACTCCTTCATTGTCACTCTCGTACATGAGACAAAAAGTGAAAATATTGACCATCAAAGCTTATTCGTTTAAGAAAAATGAGCCAGGAATGGAATTTGGTGTAGAGCAGGGCCGGCCCAAGCTTTCACAGGGCCTTATGGGAAATTATGCCATGGGCCCCTCGCAACTTCCATTTCATTTCGGATGGATATACTGTATATTCCCATAAATGAGTCACAGAGCAAATTTTCCCCACCCTTCAACCTGACTATTTGTGCAAAAGAAAGTACACTTAGCTGCAAAAATAAATTTAGAAATGAGTAAAATCTTACCCCACTGGCAAATTTCTTGAAATTAGATACTCAAATCAAGGGACAATATACAAATTTGGATACAATTTTGTATTTTACATTTTTGCAGTGTACTAGTTATTTTGAGGAGACGTTCAACATTTGAGGACTGAGATTGCGATAGCGATTTGAATATTATATATTTATGTTGTATATTTTTCATGCAATTGAGTATTATCTCGGCGTGGGACGATATGGACATTTTGTCTCACAATTATCTTGGATAACATTATTGCAATTCACAATAATTATTATTTCACTGTAATTATTATTTCTCATGGTAAATTGAGTTTTGATTCTGCTGTAGCTGAACAGAGTGTGGCACAATGTTTATATTAGCCATGTGCTCTGGGGCCGTGGTTTTATGACAATTACCCTCACAAGCGATTAACTAATAGACCCTTTCATTGTTTGTAAACATTTGGGCTTAGCTGGAGGCGGGAAGCTAGATCCCTAGATCTATTTCCATTGTAGCTGTTGTCATAGTAACGATAAACAAATGTCTAACTGTTGTTGGAAATATCAGATAAAACCCTATTTTATAGTCTCAAATGTGATTCCTCTTGTTCTTGCACCTTAAGCCACAACAGAACCACATTTTTAAGTTGTAGTTTTACACTTATAATCACTAGTTTTAGTTTAATCTCATTTTTCTTGCTCACTTCCTGCCTCCAGCTGATGTCACTGATGATATAAGCTATTATATAAACTGCTATTATACATTGCAGTACTCAATTATTATATTTCAGCTTCATAAAATGCAGGACACACAAGGCAGAAAAAAACCCCTCAGCCTTTGGGGTTAGGTTATTGCAGTACATAAAACTGCAACATTGATTCGATATCAATTAACCGTGCAGCCCTAGTATCAGCCCCGATCCAAGGAAGAAGCGGAGGCCTGTGTAACTCCCATAGACAAGCTACCGGAGCATGTCGCATTGGCAGGTGGTCATAATGTTAGGCTTGATCGCTGTATTTTGCCATTTACAAAGAGTGAGAACGACACCAGGGTTTACGACACCACGGCAGCCAGGGTTTTGTCCCCGGTGATTCCAGTCTCGAATGCAGAACCGTCGGCCACTTCAGCACCGTTCCTCGCGATTGTTCCATGCGTTTAAAGCCCCGACATCACTCAGTCAGCACGAACCGCCAGTGTCTCAGCTCCGGCACCACGTCACGGCCCGCCATTCAATTTTGCGGCGTGCAGTAGTACGTCTGCGACCCGCAATAGTAGTTTTGCGGCGTGGAGTAGTAATTCCCGTGATACTGGTTGCTGTAGTTGTTATTCTGCGGCGTGGAGTAGAAGTTGTGGTGGTGGTGGTGGCTCTGGACGTTGCCGTAGGCGAACAGCAGCGGGGCGGTGGACGAGGGGGGCTGCGCCGACAGTATGGCGCTGCAGCTGCGCGGGATGGAGCCGTACCAGGTGGAGGAGGAGGCGGCGCCCATCTGCGGGGTGGAGGACAGGAGGCTGGCGCGGTCGGCCCGGCCCGTGATGCTGCGGGACAGGTCGTCGTCGCTGTCGTAGCGCCGGGGATTGTCGAAGAAATAGGCGCGAGAGCTGAAGCTGTGGCTGTTGATCATGCCACCGGGAGGCTGGAACGAAGAGGAGATTATACTGTGAATGAATGTATAATACTTACAGGGGTGGGAGTTTATAGGCTATACTTCTTCCCACTCCTTTTCGAGTTTGAACAAAACAAGTATTATTATTATTATTATTATTATCAGTTGTACTGTAAATTACAATTGTATATAAGGGTCAGATTTTCATTTACTACACAATTCTCCCATTGTTGGTCTGTCCTCTTTCTAATAGCGTCTTTTTGTGCATTTAGAACTGATAAAAGTTATTTTTCATGTGGCCTGTGGTGATGACTTCAAGTTTCAGGTTTGGGTTCTTGGTAATGGACCATACTGTACTGGCAGGCCTTCATTTAACAGACAGTATGTGTTGTAACGTGAGACTCTTTTACTTTTACACTGCCTAAATACTACACAATCAAAGCAGAAAATGTATATCTTTCCTCTTCATTTTGAAGGTGCTGGGGCTAGTATGTTGGGCCAAAGATTTTGGGTTTACTGACAGTGACGTCCTGCTACAGGTTAGAACTCATTTTAAACTAAAATAACAGTGTCTAATGTTACACAACATTTTGGCTCTTCCTGTGCTTATTTTTTAACTGTTTGTGTTTTATTAGGTACTAAACTCGTTATCATCATTTTAATTCAGTAATCCAGCACAGTGATTGGGTCGATTCTCTTTTTTAGTTTGGTCTATGGGGGGACATCGCTTGATG
>OMNZ01046489.1:8590-24129 GCA_900303255.1 Lesueurigobius sanzi | reverse complement strand
TCCATCTGCTGAAAAGCTTTATGGAGATGAAGATTTCATTTTTCAGCACGACCTGGCACCTGCTCACAGTGAACCACTGGTAAATGGTTTACTGACCATGGTATTACTGTGCTCAATTGGCCTGCCAACTCTCCTGACCTGAACCCCATGGAGAATCTGTGGGATATTGTGAAGAGAAAGTTGAGAGACGCAAGACCCAACACTCTGGATGAGCTTAAGGCCGCTATCGAAGCATCCTGGGCCTCCATAACACCTCAGCAGTGCCACAGGCTGATTGCCTCCATGCCACGCCGCATTGAAGCAGTCATTTCTGCAAAAGGATTCCCGACAAAGTATTGAGTGCATAACTGAACATAATTATTTGAAGGTTGACTTTTTTGTATTAAAAACACTTTTCTTTTATTGGTCGGATGAAATATGCTAATTTTTTGAGATAGGAATTTTGGGTTTTCATGAGCTGTATGCCAAAATCATCAGTATTAAAACAATAAAAGACCTGAAATATTTCAGTTGGTGTGCAATGAATCTAAAATATATGAAAGTTTATTTTTTATCATTACATCATGGAAAAGAATGAACTTTATCACAATATGCAAATTTTTTTAGAAGGACCTGTAGTCTTGATAGAGTAAACTTAAAGGTAATGTCTGTTGGATGCTCTTAAAACAAGTTTGACAATATGTGAACATGACATTCCTCATTTGAAAGCTCCAAACCTCAGTCTGGGATTGTGAAAGTGAGAGAGAGTCCTTTTATATTAATGTCCAAATTGGTTTTGCCATAGATCTGGCAGTTCTAAGATTGGGACTCTTCCTGCTCTCATGAGAGAATGGTCTTGAGATTGATCAGATACTAACAGAGGTCATTTGATTTTTACAACAAAAAAAAACCGTATATACCCAATACATTTAGAGACAAAAAATAGAAACAAAAAACATGTTGATGTAACTCCTGCACTGCTTGAGTTTGTGATATACCAGAAACGATTAATCAATTACTAAAATAAGTTGTTGATTAATCAACTTGTGAATTTCTCCATTGTGAGATCAATAAAGTATTATCTTATCTTAATCAATTAGTTGTTTCAGCCCTATATTCTGTTAAAAAGTATTTAAGCATTTTAACTTTTGTAGCTCTAAATCAGTCACAATATGAACCGGCTTTGACAAACTGTTCCCGTGCCCTTATTGGTCACAGTTTGAGTTGTTCATCACAGTTAGTCGTCAAAACAGAAGCAGCATCCCTCTGTCTGTGTTGATTGCTCCCGTGAGCCAAGGCACAAAAAGATCAACTGTTAACAAATGGCCATAAACAGGACAGCGGGATCATGGGGCGCAAAGTTAGATGAGAATAATTGTTTGGCCGTGAGCAGCATGAGCCGTCAATCTCATCAATAAAAGCAGCTTCTTTCTATCTTCTGTTTGTCTCATTTGCATGAAGGGAGTTTAAAAAGAAAGCAAGGTGTTGAGTCTTTGGATGGGGGAAACAAACACCATTGAAGACGAGTAATGTTAAATGTTAAAACTGTATGCTGAAGAATGGTAATGTTATGCAAATATATATCTTCACACTAGATATATCATTCAGAACGGCATGTAGACGGTTATAACCGATAACAAAGGTTGATATCGCTGATGCTGAGGGTCATTTTAAGTGTTACAGTTCAGTTTATGGTGGCTAACACCTAGCCTCGCTCTTCGATCCGGCCCACAACATATTACCCAATGTGCACTGGCTGAAAGGGGTGAACAAACCCAATGATTTCAAATCCTTTTTGCTTTTGGTTTGTTTTAAGTGTTTGAACAATTTGAACATTTTACGTGTTACATGAAATGCCCCGAACTGCAACTGGTCCAGCCCCCTACCAAGTTCAAGGACCCAATGTGGCTCTTGCATCAATAGGTTTTGCCCAGCAGGGGTCTCCAACCTTTTTTACACCGTGAGCTACTTTTATGTAACAAAAATGGCAACGAGCTACTTGTGCTTCCAATAAACAGGTGTAAGTATGCGACTTAAGTGGAATTTACCTGTACCTTGAGTTTCCTCTTAATTCTTCACCAATTTTTTGGAGAGTGTGTTCAACATGTTCAAAAGCAAAAGAGTCTGCATATAAAAAATGGACTTATCATGCAGTAGAAATGTTGAAATCCTGTGGGGAGCTACTTAGAAAGGGCCGGCGAGCCACGAGTCAAGCTGACGGTAGCTCCCGAGCTCCTGGTTGGAGATCCCTCTAGAGGGTCCCAAGATAAGTTCAAGATACAAAAAAAAATGTAAATATATATTTAACAGCATATATTGATCAGTAAAGTTTAAACAGCAAAGTTAAGTATGTAAATCCATATTATTATTAAACTAGATTATTTGCTTTGCTTTGTTTTGTTGCTTGATATTATTATAATCTCCAATTACTTTTTCCAGTGGGGTCCTATGTCCTCCATGTCTGTTAAGGATCAGGCGCACAACCTCTCGTATATGGCCTCCTTCACCTCTCTGTCAAATGTCCGCGGCTCTTTATCCGACAGACACGTGTTCTCGTCCTCAAAAGAATGTAATAGAAATCATGCATTCAGGATATATTCTATGACAAATTAATTTACAGCGAAACGAAACAAGAAATCTGGCTATAATTGCTAAGGTGCGTGAGAGTCATGAAGGCCATCAGTGGAGTGGAGCAGATCCGCCCACACTGATAAAGGAAACTGTGGGCTGTTAATTATCACTTAATTTAGTCTGTAATTTGCTGTCATTGTGAGCGATTAACTGGAGGGCATTGGATAACAAGCAGGGAGGCCCGTGTTATGTAATGTAGCGGCGTGTGCGTGTCCAATTTGACTGGTTCTCTGCGTGTTTCAGGAAGCTCCACTGCACCAGGAACTTCATCCACATGCACCTGTTCGTGTCGTTCATCCTGAAAGCCATCGCCGTGTTCATCAAAGACGTGGTGCTGTACGAGGTTGGGGAAGTGGACAACTGCTCCTCTGGCTCCGTGAGTTCCTTATCAGACACTAAAGTTAGACATCTGCGGTGTTCCAAAGTCAGACCGGGCCGAGGTCGCGGCAGGTGAGCGTCTCGCCCCGGACGGCCATAAGTAATGGAGGTAATTAGACACATTAAGATGCCTAATGACAGCGCTCCTGTGTGTAAGGGACTGGAAGATAGATGATTTTTGAATATTTAATCTAAGAAAGACCGTAGCCTCAAATGTATCATCGCATCGCTTTCAAAAATGAGCATTTGACGAAGCAGAGTTGTCCAACTTTATCAGACAGCGACCAAAATTTAATTCTAAATTTGGGTAACTAACCAAATATTTATGGATGGGTCTAACTGTACATGTGGCAGGTGTCTTACAGTCATAAAGAGAACCAAGGGACTCTGGATTTCTAAGGCAATAGAAAAGTATTTACTAGTATTGGACCCAGAGGCATAAACCCTCCACATATTGTGGCAATATTGACCATTCAGGTGTGGCTGTGCTTTCATTGTGGGGTTACTTCAACCTTAGATAATGCAGTTTTGAGATAGAGTTACCCTCAAAGAAGTGTCAACATGAACAGAACTGGGGTGGCCTTGGTGCAGCTGTGTAGGGAGCAGAAAAATCTATTAACAATTGGCATAATGCAGGATGTTTTTTGAAGGGCCTCTAAGATCTGATGAAAATAATGCCTTGGATTTTTCTCATCAGTGACGCTATTCAGACATGTGACTAATAACTTCTCAACAGACATCCACAACACACATGATATTGTGTTATTCAGAGCACTGGCAGAAGATTTGTTCAAACATGACACAATAACGCAAACAAATATTGATGGAATGTCATACCTGAAGTCATGTATCAGACCTAGGCCTATGAGGTGGACAGGGGACCTTTCCTTCAGTGTATAAAATTGTGTTTGTATGTAAATTTATTGGAAAGTAGGACTGAAGGGAAAAGTCAAATAAACCACATTACCATAAAGGTCCTAATAAAACAATAACAACAAACAAACTGCTCCAAAAACTCTATGAACTGATGGGAACTGTCATCAACACCATGGCAGGAGAAGTTTATATTTATCCCACAATGCTCGTACTCGTAGATTTCTTCGCAACAGCCAATATCACATACCACTGATCTGTGGTGCTGGCGGCGAGACTGAGCTCAGATGTACAGTTTATGTTATCGTCAGACAGTGTATTTATCAGCGGGAGCCCTGGCCCCGGGATGTTAATGGAAGCGGGGCACTGACAGGAGCCAGCCGCTGTCACCAGACGAAATAAACATCGTAGTGGCACAGGTTTGGGTTCGGTGGCACGTTGGCTCGTCTTGACCCCTCTCCCGTTTTGTGTGGGAGTTCTGCATGCCCGCTTCATTAGCCTTTCCCCTCCGCGCCCCCATTAGACAAATGTGTGATACTATCGCCGTTGGGAAGCTTCTCGCAAATGCATGATTTAAGGTACCTCTGCGGGCGTCGCAGTGTGGGCATGGCAGCGGAAATATGTTATCATTCATGCACATGTCAGCGAGGACAGGCACGAAATAGAGCTCCCGTTGGTAATTTGTCCTGATTTGCACACATTACAATAAGCATTTCGGTGCAGGCAGCCTATCTGGGTGCATATCTCAGCCGTAAGCATTGCCAAGAGGGAGTTAGTTAAAATCCCCCTCAGCTCCACTGGCATCTGCCCTGCGCCCATGTCTGAAACTCTACCTGCCGCACGCACATCCAGGGAATGCTTGTCCTCTGCGTTGCTTAATTGTCCTGTGTGTAAAATTTGCTTTGCCATTTATCTCATTTACGAACTCGCCTCTGTGTGTGTTGACTTTCTCATGCGCGATCCGCTAACTCCGAGTGATGTATAAAGTTGCCTTGTGGGTAAAGTGGAGGAGACCGTGAGTGAGAGTCTGCTTGACGTGCGTGTCCTCAGCCCACAATCATGATTAATGGAGCCCACAGACTCTGGCCACACATTCTAGTTTATTTTTCATGTCTTTTTCCACACCCATTTATCATTCTCAGCAGCAGCGATTCGGGGAAAAGGTGTGGTGCTTTCACTGTTCTGACTCCGCCGGTCTCTTTCCGTGTTTTTAGACGGACTATTGGCATGTTTTCGACCATTGAGGTTTTTAAAGATAGAAGTAAGATCAGAGCTAGTGGTTGTCAGGGGTCAACCAGTCGCGCAGGTATCTTGGCAGACGCTTTATTGTCCCCGAAGGGAAGTTCATCTTCACGTACACAGTGCATGTTTGACAATAGGACAGACAAAAACAACAGAGGGGTCAGGCTTCTTCCAAAACAAGCTTTCCGGCATCTGAGCGCCCTGTCGCTCCGTCCTGAGGGCTGAGCGGTGAGATGTTCACGGAGGGGATGAGCGAAGTCCTGTTCTGTGGAGAGTGTAATGCGTCTGATGGCCCTGTTGTTGAGATCTGTGAGGACTGGTGTGGGGAGTCCCATCATTTTTGCTGCAGAGTTTGTTACCTTGGTGAGTTTAGTCCGTTTTTTTTAACAGATAACAGATTGAAAAAGCAGGTGCAACAGTACAATAAAACAGGTTGAATGATGGATTGATATAATTGTAATAGCAGAGGTGGAGCAACATAGAGTCCTGATTATTGACAGTCGTTGTTGGCATCTCTGTGATGTGGTGATCGAGTGTGTTGTTTATTGTTAGTCCAATATATTTAAAGCTGTCCACTATTTCTACTGTTTGGTGCGATTACATTCTTTAATCATATGAATTACAATTTGATTCTCTTTGTTGTCATTTCTGCATTTATTACTTAATATTTATTACTAGGCCTACATGAAGTGCACAAATTGAAAGCATTTTCTTCACATTTTTGTAAAGAAACTGATAACTATTGGACACATTTATTTGAAAAGCCCAACTGCTTGCGATGTCTAATTTGTAATGTCTGTTTTCCGGAAACAAGTGCTCGAGATATAGCAGTTTGTTCAGTCAAAACATATGACGCAGTTCATTTCTTTCTCACAGACACAATGATATGATGACAGTATGTGCTCAAACCTCATAATGTCCTGCAGACTGACAATACGTCCACAGTGAAAGGGGTGAAACTAATTTCAAGTTTACAGATATTAGCTCTTTTGGAACTTGAGGGCGCAGCTACTCGGACAAAGAGCTTGGACCTTGGGAAACTTCCAAAAGTCTTACCATAAAAACACCTTGAACATGATTTTTAATGAAAATATTTCAACAAAGTCTAAAAGGAAAGGGTGAGGCACCTATTATTATTGGATGCTTCTCGTTGCACTTCCTGGTCATCTGTTTTCATTCCAAATTTTTCAGACAAATTGCTCTGAAGAAGATTAAACTGTATTATTGCAGACGAAACCGGTAAACTCAAATCTCAAATGTACAGAGTGTTGTGCTTGTATTATATATAATACAATGATATTCTGTTCAACCTGAATAAGCAGCACTTAATGTACAGTTTAACACACAAATCAATTGCACAGTTCTTCTTTGCATGTGACATTTTCTGCTCTGGAGTCTGGACAAAGCTTACAAATGTCTACCTTTTGGGCCTACGTACAAGCTGGTATTGTAGATTGAGTTATAACTTCATATATGTGCTAAATGTGCGCCTTTATGCAGGTATTGGTTTGTCTTGGCGTGTTTTGGAGCTCTGCCGGTGGGGCATGAGATACATTTTCCACCATCGTCCACAGCTCAGCCGTTTTCTCTCTCACTCGCACTTTCATTCGGGAGACATTTAGTTATTGCTTCTCTGCCTCATTAACTTTCCGGTCAACATTTCACTCACTCCAAAAATGTCTTACAAATATGCTCAATGGGTTGGATATGTTTGGTCAGACACTGTTTAACACTGAAGAGCTTCATTTTGGTCATGGTCTAAATTGAAACTCTTATGGACAATATTATTGGAGTCTTATATCTAGAGATGTATTCACCAGTTGAAGGCCCTATGCCTGGTTTTTTAACAGACTTTGTTTGCTTTCATTGTAGGTAAGGTCATCCCTAACTTTCCTAACACATTTATAACATGGCAGTTCTTAAGAGGGATGCGTTTTCACAACTTAAAGGGTCACTTTTCATTGTCATTGTCACAATAATAACAACTATCCTGCTTGTTCTTGAGGGGAAAAAATGCTTTATAATTAGACGCACAGTGTCTTTTCACAGATGTTTACTTCTGCAGTTTACTGAAGAAGGACAAAACCAATTTCATTCCACAAACAGGGAAAAAAAATCAGGCCATTAATGAGTTTCAGCAGAAGTTCATGATATCAACAAGGTGAAGCTAATCCCTGGCAGAAGTACTTACAGTATATACGTTTGAAGGCAATATGAAAGAGAGAGCTTGCTCATTTTAAATTGTTTGTTGTGGTCCATTTGTAAGATCCCAATTCTTTTCAGGGATGAGTTCATTAGCGTGTTTCACGACTTTCACAAATAAGAAAAACTAGCCTTGTAGTTCATGATTGATAGAAGTGTTAGATGCACAGTACACAAAGTTTTTTTTAACGATGTATTGAAGGACAAAACAAATTTCACTCCGCTGCGAAAAGAAGAAAACGGCTTTGTGGCCTTTTAAATATAGTTTTCAGACTCCGCGTTGGAAGAAGTCAGTGTTATAATTGTCGACTAAAATTTGTTGTCATAATTCTAGTTCTACTGTAATATTATGGTGATGGAAATTTGAATACAACTAAATTACACTAGATACTTTAGTCTGAATAAGAATACAACTATCTCTCGATATTTATTTGGCTAAAAAGAGACAAATGAAAAAATGAAAAGAAGGGACTAAAAATAGAAGAGGAAGACAGAAGAAGACAGAAGAAGGAAGAGGAAGAAGACAGAAGAAGGGAGAAGACAGAAGAAGAAGACAGGAGAAGAAGGAAGAAGACAGAAGAAGAAGAAGAAGACAGAAGAAGAGGAAGACAGCAGAACCATGGGAAGTCTATTAGACGAGAGTCAGTTCAGTACAGATGCCTCCTTTTGAAAACCATTGCTACGATGTTAGTCAGTGTATTTGTTTCACGGCTGAGCATATATTCTGTTGTGTCTGTTGTCCGTGGGCAGGTCGGCTGTAAGGCAGTGATGGTCTTCTTCCAGTATTGCATCATGGCCAGTTTCTTCTGGTTGCTGGTGGAGGGCCTGTATCTCCACGCGTTGCTGGCCGTGTCTTTCTTCTCGGAGAGGAAGTACTTCTGGGCCTACATCCTGATCGGCTGGGGTGAGCGCTCTTCTTTCTGTGCCTTTTCAAACGTGTGTGTGGCTCCCGGGGCGGGCCCTCTCCATCTGTCTGCTGCAGATGAGACAAGGCCATGACCCGTGCTCTGTGCTCTCTGCTGCCTCACTTTTATTTGTGTCTCCTTTGGTGCAGGAGGGCCCATTATTTTCATCACAGCTTGGAGCATTGCTAAAGCCTATTATAACGACGTGGGGTAAGCAAAACACTCAGCAAGGGCTTTGAATTTTCCTTTTTTCATATTAACTTAACAATGTGCATTCCTCCTTGTTATTGGCAGGTGCTGGGATATTATTGAAAATACGGATGTGTTCTGGTGGATCATTAAAACTCCAATTCTGGCCTCAATCTTGGTAAGTGTTAGAAATTGACTTTTCCTTTACCAGACAGATACAGAATATGAAACTGCAATCTAATGTAACACCAAATAGATGCAATTATTAATACCTAGGGTAATAATGTCTCTAAAAAGTGTCTAGAATTGAAGTATTAGAGAACATCACTAGGCAGTAGCTGAACCTCGCAACAGTAAAGTTTATAGTTAACTTGAGAAAATTGACACATTCCAAGGCAGCTATTCAACAATGGGAAAATGCCTGCTAAAAATATTTAATACAAGCAATTTTCTCCTTAAAATATAAGGTCTGAAGAATTTTTGCCTATGATGGACAACTCCTGTACGAATGAGAACCTACACAAACTAATACAAGATTAGTGTTTTTGCTGTGTAAGTTGCTTCCTGCTTTGGTTTTCTCATACATTGCCCTTCCCTCAAGCACCTTTGTCCTTAAATATTGGTTTAGTCACATTTGACCTGGCTTTTCCTGTTGTTGTCCTGGTTTAGACGTACCTGGATGATTTTGTAATATTGTCTTCCTTTGCCTCCAAACACCCAACGGTTATTTTGTTAATAAAGAGAGTTCATTTGGTAAATAACTCAACACCAGCAAAACAAACAACTTCGCGGAGGCAATAATGGACGCAGTCAATAACATTTACGTATCAGGATGTGAACAGCGTTTACACATTTCCCCTGTAATGTGGACAGCTGCGGTGATTTGATTTGCTGTCTCTCTTGGCAAGTGTGGCTTCCTCAAACTATGAAAATCCTCTCATAAAAACAGCGAAGGACACCAGGGGAGACATTCAAATTGGAAACTGTGAGTGCGTAACAAAGTCCCCTTATCAGTCGGTATCGGTTTACTCTGTCAGCTTTGATTTCGAGAGCCTTGAGTGACCTCGTCGCCGCCGTCGTCTCGGAGCGATTCGGCGCGCCATCTGAGGTTGTGGCGCCCGCGCTGTCCTCGTTCTTCGAGACGGGGGAAGTTTTGGGCAACGTTTTCATGGGTCTGACAGTTTGACAGGTCACGCGACGTCTCCAGGTGTTATTCCCTCGCAATGTAGAACGGTCTAGAATTGAACAGTCAAGCAATGTATTTTAGTTGTTTGTGTGCGGCAGGATTGTTGTTATTCCTTTCTTATTGAGAAGGAACTATTTGACTTGAAATCCACATAACTATTGCTCGGTTAATGGACAGTAAACATATTTAAAAGTGCATTGTGCAACTTTTAATGTGAAAAAAACCCTTGATATTTGTGCGTATTTGACCTTTATCACTGCGGGCTCTATGAAACTCCAGGATCAATTTATTTTTAGGGTTTCCTCCCAGAAACCCTAAAAATCAATTGATCCTGGAGTGTCTTGAGTACACCCAAGAAAATTCGTAGTCTGTGAAACCTTTCATTGACGATGGCAATAAAAAAATATTCTAATTCTGAAGGAAAGCCACTGGGTCACTAAATGGTCAAATACACGCAAATATCAAATTGTTGTGTTTTTTTGCATAAACAGTTCCATGGTTTGGTGGCGATTATTATTAGGTTTATTGTTTGTTTTGAGTTAAGCTGCTGTTAATTTGCTGACTGAGACTGTTTTTAATCCAATCATGAGGGGTTTGAGCTCTGGAATGATCCTATAGGAGCGATGTTGTCTGGGGCATTATGCTCCTATAGGGTCTCCCATGACAAACAGGTCCTAGGAGACAGGTCAGACCATGAGCGCTTCAGAAGCCCCTTATGATGAGAACCTGCAAAGCCGGTTATGTCACCCAGAGGTGTCACGAGCGTCGTGGGGCCGTCCTCCCGTGGACCCACCACCTGCAGGAGGAGCCATAAGGGACTGGTGCAGTATGATCCGGGCAGCTTGGACTGTTACCCCCACGACCTGGCCACGGATAAGCGGAAGAAGATGGATGTCTCAGTGGTTCTTAAACTGTGGTACCATTGGTGGCATACGTATGTCCTTGCTTCTCCAATTTTAGACTTTTTAATTATTTAATTAATTATAGACTATTTCATTTATTCTCTAGCGATGCATTTACATTTGGTCCATGCTTTAGACCCGTTTTAGAGCCACTTTAGTCCTGATTTGATCTAGACCTGGTGGTAGATCACATTTTTTATGGAACTAAAGTTTGAGAACCACTGATGAACTCATACTTCAGGCGTATAACCAGTCAAAAGTTTGGAAACACTCTGCAATGTAAATAGTGTTGAAAATAAAAAAAGTTAAGAGCTTTATAGTCTACAATAAAATAACCTAGATCACACTGTATTGAGTTGAAACCTATGCAGATATGGGGAGAAGAGCTCGTAGCGTCCACACAGGTATGAGTCACAGCCACCATAATGCAGCATGTCCCAAAGCAGTTTAGCAAATAAGTTACAGACTATTTACTCCATCGATATGCCCTCCCTAAATTTTAGTCAGTGGCGCAGCGTTTGCCCTTATCTCGGACGTGTGCCGCGGCTTTGGTCTTTTGCCCGCCTGTCATCACTTGGCCGCCGCCGTTGACAAAGCAGGTCTCATTGGTGCTAATCCACATTAGGATCACGGCCAGCAGACTGACAGATCACATAACTCCATCTCCTCCTCCCCTCGGCAGCTGCAGGGCCTTTGGAAGGGCACCATTTCGTGTTTCACTGCTTCAACTTAAATTAGCTGTCAGGAAATGCATGTTCCTCGCACAAAAGACATACTCAGTAGAAGACCTCACTCACAGATGCTTTCTCATGCAGTTTAATAGTGTTTGGTAATGTATATTCACAGCTGTGTCAGAGCAAATCTTCTGGTATCCCCAGTCTGTAGTATTGAGTTTGTTTCAGTTTTGGTCCAAGGAACTGCTCTATTAAACAGGTAATTGCTATGCTCAACAAACAAGGCTGTTGTTGTTTTCTTAATAAATAGCCATTACATCCGAGAGACTTCATCAGTGTTTGGTTAGGAGTTTATTTAAGTTGGTTGATTGACTCTTAACCCCAAGAAAAAGATCTTCATTGCCTATCCCAGTAGAAACAGACATGTATCTTTGACATGGTCCAAAAGGCTACACACAATACAAATATATACAAGTATATTACTGATGCTACATGAGGGGATGAATGGTTTTTTTGTGGGTGTTTTTGTCCCCGCAAGTGGGACCTTGTATCTTCTGCCTGAGGGGAGCAGTTGGAGGTGTGAATGCAGAGTGTGGCAGGGGTTGGCGTTCCCACTGCCCGCTGGTGGAGGTCAGACACAGCGGCCCGCGGTGAGCCTGGGATTTCCGTGGCCTGTTTAATGATCCGGGAAAGTTTTGTTTTGTGTTTAACTGAAAGAAAGTTGTACCGGTCCAGGGTGTGATGAGTGACCTAGAAAGTTCTGAGAAGATGGGGTCCCTGCTACTCCTTCTTGTAGATGGGGTCGCTGTGCCGGGCAAAGGACAGGCAGGTGTCGAGGTATTTGAATGATGTCACGCTGCAAAAAGTTATCTGGAAATAAGTAAACTTTTCTTGAAAGCAAGTTTGAGAAACTAATTTCAAGGAATCTGACAGTTTGGTAGGTTTTTTAGACTTGAATCAAGAAAAACAAGTTCATGTTGATTAACTTACACCATCTGCTACTTTACTTTTCGTCCATGTCATAGAAAAATAATCAGGATATTTGAAGAAACTACTCGGGGAATGCAGCGTTGGATCCTCGCTGCTCTCGCCTTTTTTTTGTTTGTTTTATGTTGCCATGTTTGCACAAATCCCTCTTTGTTGTACTGTTTCATAGCGTACCCTGTCGACAAACCGTTCCCAGCTCGTTTTTTTCCTCATTTTCCGCTCGGATCCAATAAATCGATGCAGCAAATTTACCTATTTCTCCACAAGCTGGCTGTGGATCCTGAGAGGCTCAAACAGGGGTGTTGGTACCCCCCTGTTCATAGCCATAAATAATATAGCCTAATTATAGTTATGTTATGTCTGCTTGATGTGTTGCAATGATACAACCCGTTTACAGTTTTGAAACCAAATCTGTAAAGCCTCAGATTGATACCAAGACCCCCCAGTACTAAATGCGGCTTTTTCTCTTTTTCAGATTAACTTTATCCTCTTCATCTGCATCATCCGAATACTACGTCAGAAGATCAACTGCCCGGATATCGGGAGGAAAGAGTCCAATCAGTACTTGTGAGTAAAACCCAAAAGCCTTTGAAGATTACATGCTTAGAAGTTTCAGCGGTGGCCCAAGTTGAATTTGAGAAAATGTTGTTTATACAGTATTTATACATTAGTTGTGGAAAACTCAAAGATGCTACTGAAGGGACTGAAGTTCAGACATCCAAAAAACCCTCTCCTCTGAAGCAACACAGTGAGGGAGAGATATGAATGCGATGTGCGCATAAACTGATTTTTCCGTGATAGAGAGCCTCTCATCAGATCGTAATGCTCCCAGCGACACATTTAATCAGTTTTTCCCATCTCCGAGTCCAAATGTAAAATGAAAGAGCGCGGGCGATATCATTTTATTATTGACACAAATGGAGACAAATTGTAAATCGGTTTGAGGAAGGTCCCGTGCCACATTCACGTGCTTCCATCTTGTCGTTTCAGGAGACTGGCCAAGTCAACACTGCTCCTGATCCCTCTGTTTGGGGTCAACTTCATTATATTCGCGTTCATCCCCGAGCAAGTGAAGACAGAGCTGCGGCTGGTTTTCGACCTGATCCTGGGGTCCTTTCAGGTTACACGCTCTTTGTTATTCTATTCTACTGATTCATCAAACGCTTGCCTTTTTAATAGGCTGCGTTCAAGTGACATCATTACATTCAAAATTCACATTCAAAAAGGCCTATATAGTTTTAAGGCGGGCAGGTAGAAATGCTATGATGGTAATTATGGATCGAAATGCTGATATTTCTACTTGGTTAATGGTTAATATCTCTGGCACAAAGTTCAATGTCTTCTCTTTCAAGCAATTATTTTCCAATAAAGTTGTCCAAAAGTGGTGATAAAATTCAAAAACATGTGTGTGATTTTGGTCAGATGAAAGAACCTTCAGCCAAAAGATGAATGTGGCAGATTTGTTCAATTTCAACCAATCAATTTTTTACTTTCATACTAGAATGTAACACAAAGCACCTTACCACTTAGAACCAATCCTCTTCCACCACCAAACCCCCTGACCACCATGAATATACATCTGTATGTACAAAGAAATATTCCCCTTCACGCACCTAACCCTTCGACTCCCACAAACACTAAGAATCAGACCTTGTTGATCCAAACGCTACCTAACAATGATCAGGTTCAACATTTGTGGTGTTTCTATGTTAAGATAACTTGTAATGGTACCTGCCCTCTGACTGAAATCATGAAATGATCAAATCCTAGAACGTGAACATAAACTATTTTGAAGTTAAAGTGCTTTGAAATGATTCTCCTCCTTGTTACTCGTACAAACTGTCTCCATTGAGTTCCTTACAAGTGGCCCATAGGGTGACTCTAACATACAGAACGCACCATAAGTAACCAGGATGTAGCTCGTGTAAACACATTTAATAGGGCGTTTAACGTTAACACAAATTGTTTTTCTCTTTTCTGTCCATTTAGGGCTTTGTGGTGGCGGTCCTTTACTGCTTCCTCAACGGAGAGGTACGTACTTCTCGCTGTTATGTAAACACACTTTAAACACTGAGATTTCCTCACGCCGCCGCCCGGAGTGCGTCCGTGCTAATTCTCAGAAACACGGGCCCTTATCATTTATGCGCTCTCGCAATCTCCCGACGAACGGAGGAGCGCTCTGAGTCACTGCGGCCTGGACCTCCCGTTGGCATATTTCTGGAGCTGTTCCCAAAAGGACAGCCGGGCTATAAAAGTACATTTTTAGCTCAAAGCTTTTTAGCGACGCCAAGAGTGGCTGCTTTTGGAAATGACATCATAATCTCAGAGATGGGTAAGATGGCACTTAGGAAATTACTCTTTGTAGCCCTTTTTTACTCAAAAAAGTTAAACGAGTGGGCTATGGGTTCTTTTTTACCATGTACTCACGTACTATATTAATTTAAACTTTCTTCTCTGTCTAATAACTTGGATCACTGGAACATAAAAGTAACTAAACACTAAAACTGACACTGTAGGGAATTAAATACCAAAACACAAGGTAAAGTATAAAATACCCTCCCTTTAATGAAGGAAAATAATAAAGGAAAATAATAAATTGGCAGGTTTAGTTTCCAGTTTCAAACAGAAAATGACAATTGCGCAATGAATCCCCACACAGGAAATATACACAGCAAAGGCACAATTACTGTCTTAAAGAAAACTTAAAAACTAGTCCTAAAGCCGGCACAATAACACACCCTACGTTGCAGGCCTGTATCGTTGCTCGTGCACGTGGTGACCCAGAAACACGGTGGTCGCTTCACTCGTAAAGAGCAAAAATAAAATAAAACTTGGTACCTTGTGTAAACGTATTAATCCAGCTAGATACTCCAGGTAACGGGTTGTCCTCGGCTCCGTGCGGGCAGGGCAGCGCTCCAGACACGGCAGTACCAAAACGATGAAGGTGCGTGGTCCTTGGCTCCTCAGGGGCAGGTCCGCGCTCCGAATACAGCAGGGCAAAGGCAATGAAGGTGCGTGGTCCACACCCGATCCACGGCGATGACTTGTCTTGGTTCCAACGTTGCCAGAGGTACTCTGAGCGACGCGGGCACTCAGAATGACTATCTGGGGTCTGTCCGTCGTTGTCCAGTCTGGAAACGATCTACTGCAACCTTTTATGTCCCACGAGGTTAGCAAGATGGCAGCCTACAGCAGTACAAGTAGCGAACGGGCTGGGTTGGCCTCGGCTCAATAAGCTAGAAATAAGCAGTAAAAACACAGTCCAAAAGCTTTGCGCTGAAACTTTCCCGTGTCCTGACGAACTAATTACTCTTACACACCAATGGTTTCTCCTGATGACGAAACCACGGCACCAAAAAACATAAAAAGTCACGAAAAAACAAGAGCCCTC
>OMNZ01046468.1:1551-15246 GCA_900303255.1 Lesueurigobius sanzi | reverse complement strand
CAAAAAGAGATATATTGATAAGTAAAATTAGCTTGAATTCAGAATATTATTTGACGTTATTCTGAGTAATTTTGACTTGCCAAGTAAGATTATTTGCCAATGGAATAAGTATTTTTTTTTTAACTTATAATAAGAAAAAGCAGATAATTTGAAGTCAACTTTGATTTATTTTCTAATTTAAAGTGCAGGAAGTCATTTTTTTCTTAATTGAAGTGCGAAAATACTTGTTCCATTGGCAGATAATCTTACTTGACAAGTCAAAATTACTAAGAATAACATCAAATATTCTGAATTCAAGCTAATTTTTACTTATGAAGATATCATTTTTTGCAGTGCAGTATATATTTGGTCATAAAATACAGTCCCCCCCCCAACCAAAAATACACCTTTTTTTTGTGAACACATTTTTTAAAACAGACTAAAATAAACAAGGATTGTCTCTAAAAGTGGCATGTCCCCAAAAATGGGGACGTTAGGGCTTAAGAGGTTAACCAACGGCTGTGTATGAAAGACAAACATGAACCCAGGTGAGGCAGTTTAAAATGATCAGGTGAAAGAGTAAGGACCTTAAAAACTTCCTGGAGATGAAGGCCTATTTTAAACCCTTAAGAAGAGCAAGAGATTAATTTATTTTCAGTCAATTAGAAATGGATGAAAGACGTTACAAATCACGTTGAGTTTTCTAACATAGAAACAGCAATGACATGCTTAAGAGCTTAGATGAATGAACTGTATGTTTAGCACAAAATGGCGCCTTTGGTACAGGTGATGTGAAATGATAACCGCTTGACTGCAGAGGGATTTTGTCGAAGTGGTGTCAGGCTCAGGTCTGACAAAGTAATGGCTGTGCAGCACATACTGTGTTTTGAGATTATCCACCGGCTGTAAGGCCCTGCACAGCCTGTCATTGTAGCCAGGACCCAGTACTTAGCACAGGGAGGGACAAAGACCAGTCTGGAGTGAAGTCTGAACACCAAAATGTGCCTTTGAAAGCGGTCCCTATTATTATCTGAAAGAAAACAAAAAAACATTTAATTCAATTTTGTAAGGGGTAAAGTGGTTAGTGCTCCTCACTGTCATTCTGTCAAATCCTTTAAAATGTTCCTGGAGGAGGACTCCCAGGCCTGTGCATCATTGGTAGAACGTCGGAAAGTGCTTGACTGTGTTATACCATGGAGAAGCTCGGCCCCCATATTGTATCCAGTAAAAAGTATCCAGGAAAAGCCACCCCCGACCCACACAGTAGCAGCGATCTGTCATTGTGCCCATCATGTTCACTTATATTGTACGTCTGCCAACCAAAATTCAGGTTTTTTCTGAACCAAGCTGACCTGGCGTGAGGAGGGACAGCACCCATGAACTTTAACCTCCACACCAATTACTTCCTCACACACCATGATCCTAGTAAGATGGGAAATGCATCTTTCAACTGTTTGCTCTGTTTCAATATGGTATTAACCCACCAACCTCCAGGTGTTGGACTGAGCCACCATGGGATATTTTGTTTAGTTTTTTTAATAAACTAGTTTTTAGTGAATTAATCTATAAAAATACACACGTCACCTTGTTTCTTGGGGTTCAAAACTCAATACATTTGGCTATGAATTAAATATTGAAAAATCCTTCTGAACAAACCTTCAAATTATTGTTAAGTCCAAGACTGGAAAGGCTGGAGTCTGTAGGAGCTACGGTAGTGGAGATGTCTTTTATGAAGAACCAGTGGGAGGAGTTTACCTGTGGGAAGAGTAGGAAGACCCACGAGAGGCCAGTATACTCAGTGCTGACGAAGTTTGTTGTATAAAGAATGAAACGTCCTACACTTCAGCTACAGAGTACAGATGAAGACTGAAGAATGTTTGCCTACGATGGACAACTCCTGTACGACTGAGAACCTACACAGACATGAGAAGATAGTAATTGAATTTACAGTTTCCCACACTGAAAAAAGTGATCTCTTGATGAGTTAAATTTGCTTGAATTCAGAATATATGACCTTATTCTGAGTAATTCTGACTTGCCAAGTAAAATTATCTGCCAATGGAACAAGTATTTTTGCACTTAAAATAAGAAAAAGCATATCATTTCAAGTAAATTTGGATTCAATATCTAATTTTTAGCGCAAGAAATCATTTTTGCTTAATTTAAGTGCAGAAATACTTGTTCCATTGGCAGATAATTTCACTTGGCAAGTCAAAAGTACTCAGAATAAGGTCATATTTTCTGAATTCAAGCAATTTTTACTCACTAAGATATCACTTTTTGCAGTGCATATAGTAGTTCTACGGAGAAACATTGACTCAAAGCTATAATTACACTCCTTATTGAAAGGATTAGACCATTTGTATTTGTTTCCAGGTTGAAGTTTATATGTTTTGAAAGTAAACTGGCCCAAAACCTGAAAATTGAAAAAAAAAAAAGTGAGTTTGGCCTGCAGTGTCTTCCCTCAGTACCTTGACACAACACTATACTCCAAAATGATATGTAAACAAAACAAAACAGCTGCCCTTACTCTGCAACCTGTCCGTGTTTGTACCCTTTCAGCAACGCAATCAGACTTCAGCCAGGGGAGATCCTGTCAGACATAACAAAACACCAGCGCACATCTTCTTTACAATCTGCGCCAAGAAGAGGGCTACCTGACATGGAAGATATTCGACATGTCAGACTAAAACGAAGGGATGAAGGGAAGCAAAGACTTACAGACACTACAAAGGGGAAAGAAGGACGTGTAATGAAAGAATAATGAGGAGCCCCTATTAGACGGGTTGGAGGAGGGGAGAACTTTTTAAATCCAAAGTCAGGGAAAAGGGGTAACACATCGCCTTGGGGAGCCGGAGTTAAAATGTACATAAAAGGGGGAACAGAGGTAGGAGCAATGCGGGTTAAAACTGAATGAGAGATGAGCTGGGGCTTTGATCTCTTTGTTTCAGTGTCCCTGTACAAGTGACTCTCGTATTCTTGTGTCTGCCACTGACTGCTGCTCTGCTTAAGATTGAATTTGACCACAGTACAGTCCTGTTCTAGGCGTGAATCAGTTCTGGTTTTGTACGGTTTTCAGACTTCAGACTTCAGTCTTCGTGTCTTGACTCCAGTGCTAATTTAGTTGTCAATTAATATACTGTAATATGCTTTTAACTATTTTAATTTGATTTCCCAAAACCAAAAGGTCCCTAAAGCAGTGGGACCTACAGTATGTATGTATGTGCTAAAAACACACAGAAATACTCATTATTTCATGCTTAATCAACTATAATTTGTTGGAAAATACAGTATTTTTAAATAATTTATATCCTAAATTCTTATGTGGGTCACAGCTTGGCTTTATAGAGTGATGGTGGGTTCTGTTGGGAACCACTGCCCTAAAGTTATGCAAAATAGACTTTGTAACACTTTTGGATCAACAATATGCCATTCTATACATGAAGCGTTCATTTGCAAAAGTACCATTGACAAAAATCAACGTATGCTTGTAATTTTCTCTTTGTGTGGCAGTGTTTTTAAAATGATCAAAATGATTAAATCACTTGTTATACTGTAGATCAAATTGATTCATCTTTAGTTTTACTGGTGTCACAATGTAAAGTACAGTAATACAAATCTAAAATATTTTTGCAAAAACTTCAAAATGGAGATATCTGCTTCTGCGAATGAGCTCTTCATATGTAGTCGGCTCAATTAGCTTGTTAAATGTTAAAAATGTGTTCAAGCTTAAATAGATCATAGTTAGGTAAGATAAAGTAGACTGGTCTTGGGTTACTGTGCCACATGAGCCTTTCTGTGTGGAGTTTGCATGTCCTCCCCGTGTCTGCGTTGGTTTCCTCCGGTTTCCCCTACCACTAAAAACATGTACAATAGGTCAGGGTGAATGAGAGTGTGTTTGTGAGTGCGAGTGTGCACTCCGGAGTGACGTGTTTACATGCATGAGCCTCATGTGTGTTTGTTGTGTAAACAGATCAAAAGTAGACAATAGAGATGAATAAAGTCTGCACAACTGATTGCTCCCAAGAGTTTTTATGATGTAAATTTGTGGTATAAGTAATAAAAAACTCTTGGGAGCTATAATCAGTTGTGCGGACTTTTTTCATGAACATGCACTGTCCCAACCAAATAAATATATAACATGCTGAACACAATCTGCAAAGTTGTAAGCATAAAGGCAAAAAATCTTCAGTCTTCATCTGTACTCTGTAGGTGAAGTGTAGGACTGAAGACTGAAGATTTTTTGCCTACGATGGAAAACTCCTGTACGACTGAGATCCTACACAAATTGTAAGCATAAAGATTATCCTCTAGTCATTCTTATCCTCTTGGTTTCTTTAATTATGTTGAAATATAATTGTGGCTACTACCTATAGCAGTGTTTCCCAACCTTTTTGAGCCAAGGCACCCCACTAAACAAAACCACCACTGTCACAAAAAAAGTATATTTATTGAAATATAATAAACACATATATCACAATAATCACACATCAATAACCCTCCATTTGTCTCATTTGCAGCATGACTGTGTGCTTCTTTGGTGTTGGTAATTGTTCTACCTGACCACTATACGCCAATCAGGGGAAATTTCCACTGCCCCTCTGATGACTTCAGACGGGACCCTGGTTGGGAAACACTGACCTATAGTATATAGGGGTCACCAACCCTATGCCTGAGGGCACCCAGATGACATTTGAGGTGTCCCCATGTAGACCTTGAAACCTTTTCTTAAAACAAAACAGTTAATTTTCATGCAATCTGATTCATAAAAAATACCATTATTTCTGTTCTTGTGAGTATTTGTTTTAAAGATTGAATTTGACATGATATGGTTAAGATCCAATTCTTAATAAGTGCATTTTTTAAATCTTTTGGATATACACATATATTTTTAAACTAGTGCCCTCTAACAACTTAATGCTCTTGAAGTGGCCCTCAGCTCTAAAAAGGTTACCCCTATAGAGGAAGTATAGCTCACAGGGCATGGAAAAAGATTGGAGACCCCTGTAGCTGGGAATTGCATCCAAGACTTTTTTTTCTGTCTTGCCTTATTTAGTCTAAGGGTCATTTTTGACCATTTGGTTTTGGAAAGCAAAATCTGAGTACTGCCCTTTGGCATTTATCTCTGCCGAGTGGTTCAGCCCTCATTCCAGCGTGTTTCTTTTTGGCCGCGCTACAAATGATTACATAGTTGTTTCCCAGACATTGATACAGTGAGTCACAATGCAGCATTTGATGAAGCTGTACCAGTGAGTGGCCTGTAATGGTAGAATGGGAGTACATCACTGGCAACAACAGATCAATAACAACTCTGTCACTGAAAAATAAGATTTATCATAGAAGTACTTTGAGCTTTATGACATGGTGCCTCCCAAATGCGGTCAGCGTAAGTGGGCATAGAGTACGCATTGAGTACTTGGATGTTTTGTGCCTCACTGGACACTGGGAATTATGCCACCTACTCGGCTGGACAAAAATCTGCTACACCCACCAGGGATAGCAGGAAGAGGGCATGAATAATATGGCAGTCACAAAGAGGAGTCAGAGGCACTGGTCACCAACTAGGCCAGCTCACCAGACCAAAAACCTGGGACCGTCCACTGAAACATGTAAATTATCATTTATAATAGTCTTAGCTGCAAAACTTAGAAAGGCTTTTCATAATATTGTATTTTGACATTTTTCACTAAAATAATTTCACTAAAATATTGAGAAACCCAAACCTAGCCTCCAGGTGTCTAAACTACGGTATACTCGGACCAATTTGTTTATTAGCTGTCAGGACTATTGCTGAATTGGCTTAAATCATAATCAATTGATGTGTGGCGGCAGAATTTACAACAGTAAAACCTCTGTTATGCGACTCCTGAAGTGAACACTGCAAAAACTCATATCTTAGTAAGTTAGGTAATCTAGAAATTGGCAAAATTTTCTTGAAATAAGTACATTTGTCCTTGGTTTGAGAAACTAATTTCAAGATGCTTGTCCATGGGGCAAGTTTGTTACACTAAAATTAAGACTAAAGGTCTCAACACACTCAAAATCAGACAAAAAAAACTTGAAATAAGATTGTTATTGGTGTTTTTCCTAATTCAAGTGTAAAAAACTTGCCCCATGGATAAGTATCTTGAAAGTAGTTTTTCAAACCAAGGGCAAATGTACTTATTTCAAGAAAATTTAGCCAATTTCTAGATTACCTAACTTACTAAGATACGAGTTTTTGCAGTGAACAGAGCTTTCTTCGACTTCCTGAACAGAAACAAGAGGCCACTGACCTGCACTACTATTCATTGTATTTTATTTATTCAATTATTTTAGTTATTGTTTTTTTTTCCTTGTAACAAATGTGCTTTGATCATGAGTCGAAAATTGAGACCGCTTGCATTTAATCATTGCTTGTGTAGCTTCTCAGTCGTACAGGAGTTGTCCATCGCAGGCAAAGATTCTTCAGTCTTCATTTATACTCTGTAGTTGAAGTGTAGGACGTTTCGATCTTTGTCCAGAGATCTTCCTCTGCAAATGAGTAGACTTGACACGCCCGTGGGTCTCTTAAGAGTGAACCAGTAGGAGGAGTTAACCTCGAAGTCCCACCTCTCTTGGGACTAAAGGTTGGCCAAAACATCTTAACCTATTCACACATTATTAGGGCTGGCTACCTCTCTATTGTCTAACCCTGGGCTTAGTTCTATGGCCCTGCCCCATTGTCCAGCTAAATTAGCATGACTGATGATCATGTTGTTGTTTTTGTCTTATTGTGAAAGGTTTTTTGGGATGCAAAGTTTGGAGTCTGTAGGAGCTACTAGATGTTGTTGCTACAATGTGAGAAAAATCAATTTTGAGAAAGTCTGCAATGAAGTTCCAATTTCTCATATAGTTCTACGAAGAAACGTTGACTCGGTGCAATAATTACACTCCTTATTGTAAAGATTTGGTGACTTATTTGTTTACAGGTGAAAGGTTATTTGTTAAGCGAGCAAACGAAACCTGAACATTTTAAATATTGAGCTTTGCGTACAGTGTCTTCCCTTAAATATAATTAATCATTAGTAGAGTAAACCCGAGACCTTTGCTGCTGTGTGTAAGTACGCAGCAAACCCCATTGTTTCACCTCAAGTCTAAAAAATATTAACCATCTGTTCGGGGGCAGCTATGAGTGGAATGTGCGAGGGCCGCTATTACCTGCGGGGCGTGTCTAAGATTTCTCCTTACACAGAAAAAGATACACACTGTGGGGACATATAATAAGTTATACGTGACAAACACGTCTACTTTCCAATATGGAGCTTAAGGGCTTATTCCGACTCATGGTTAACTCTAGCCAGTCTGAGACCCCAACATTACAGTCTTGTGAATAAGCAGCTTATCCCATAATGATAACTACTCTATAAATACTCCAATAGGGTAGACCGTAAAGATCCATCAGATTTGGAAGGGATTACATGTCTAGGAATGAATGGTATGTCTTTTAGTGACAGACAGCGGTGCCCACTCCCAGAGAATAGCCCATGGTCATATGTAAGTCAGGAAACAAGTATTACACATGGCGAACAGGAAATTTGCTCCCCGAAGAAATTGAATTTAGATGTGGGTGGAGTAGTGCCAGGATGGTTTAGAAGTTATTATTTGAGCTGGAGGTGCCTGGAATTGCAATAATGAAAAAGGATACGTTTTGCAAATTGCTGTGTGTGCCACTCGTAACAATTTTGGGTAATTTTCCAAAATGCATCATGCATATTGAACTGTCAGTTAACTTTACTTATTTACTCGCAGCTGCCCTTCTCCGTCGTTGGATTGTCACAGGCTAAGCTGATCAATTGCAGTGGTTTGGAAGTTTATTCTCTCATTGAAATGTTATACTGTATATACCCTATTTGGCAACACTTTAGATTACATATGTGTAGGTACAGGTAGCAAGAAAGTAGTTACACATGTAAGTACAGGTACATTAAAGTCGTAAAGTCGTCTTCATCTGTACTCTGTAGTTGAAGTGGAGGATGTTTCGTTCTTTATCCAAGGAACTTTGTCAGCACTGAGTAGAATTGACGTGCTCGTGGGTCTTTTTTGATGAACCAGTAGGAGGAGTTAACCTCTAAGTCCCACCTCTCTTAGTTCTAAAGGTTTGAGAAAATGTTACCTTCCTATTGACTTACCCTGGGCTTTGTTTAAGGCTGTTCACACCTTTCTATGGCTGTGCTCTGGCCCAACCTGCATGACAGAGAGATGGTTTCTGTCTAAGTATGTTGTTGTTGTTAATGGGTGCTAAATTAAACCTAAGTCCTCCACGAGCAGTAATTGAAGGAATCGACTTGTGCCCCATTTTGCCATGAGCTGACACATATAGTTCCCGTTTTTATCTGCTTAGAAAATTGACACGTTTCATTTTGTGTAACTATACTTGGATCGTGTAACTACTCACATAACTGTATTTAAATAGGGGAAACGTGGAAGAGCTTGGTGGCTTCTAACTTCAACCTCTGAGAACCCCAATGGAATACGTTAGCAGAGGCTAAATATTGACAACATCTTTGCCGTTCTATGGTTACAGAGAGCACGCTGAAAGTCCAGACAGGTACACTTCAACTCTAATAAGCTCATGTAACACATCTCAGGATGAAAAATACTGGCCTATTCCTTTAAGTGTGAATAGGTTAAGATGTTTTTCTCAAACCTTTAGAACTAAGGTGGGACTTAAAGATTAACTCCTCATACTGGTTCTTCATAAAAGACCCACGAGCGTGTCAATTCCGCTCAGTGCTGACGAAGTTCTTTGGATAAAGAATGAAACGTCCTCCACTTCAACGACAGAGTACAGATGAAGACTGAAGATTGTTAGCCTACGACGGACAACTCCTGTACGACTGAGAACCTACACAGACACACATTGAAGTGCAAGGTGTAACAAAGGTGTTGTCCAATAATGTGCAAGTACATCGCAACTAATGTGTAACGTGAGCGCGGGCTGTAACCTAAAGCGTGAAGCTATTACCTGTAACTACAAGAAACAAGAGAAGAATAAAGACTAACAATGTGAGGGGAAATGGCCCAGTACGAAATGTGCATGTACATTGTAGCTAAAGTACATGTGTACCTGTGTACCTGTGTACCTGTACCTACATAGAACTGGGCTGCAAGCTAAAGTGTTACCAAATATGTTTTACGTAATGCCTTTGTTGACTAAAAATTGCACTATATTGATACTTTTTCGATGATTGATAAAATATTTCAGACTACAGACTTTTCACGACCAATTACGATTTGTTCCATGCGTCTTTTGGGGAAACCAAAACTTGGCGCACCATTGTGTTGTGTCTGAGAGATTTGGCGGTTCCCTTGTTTACATGTCCACTGGCAAGACTTGGCCCATTGCGCTGCACTCACTGTGTTACTGCAGTGGAGCTTTTTATTGAAGGACTGTACAATAAAATATAAATCCTCTGCTGATAAATATTTCAGTTATTTTGGGCGAGTATATTGAGGTTACTATGATTCAGAGAAGCTCATGATAAAATCACTTTTAACTTCCTTGGAGGAAATCCTGCGGGGGCCCCGGGCGCGCACTGGAGCAAGTCTTTGAATGACTGAAGAGAGAGAGAGAGAGAGAGAGAGAGAGAGAGAGAGAGAGAGAGAGAGAGAGAGAGAGAGAGTTAGAGAGGGAGGGAGAAAGAGAGAGAGAGAGAGAGAGAGAGAGAGGAGGGGCTGTACCGCGAAGGGAGGGGGGTCACCTTTGTGCAAATATATCAAACCAAGAGCAGGACTTGCCACTAGCGTCAGATTTCTGGTGTGTGTGTGAGTGGAGAGACGGAGCGAAGGGGGAAAGGTCCGCGCAGCTTTGGAGCTTTTGAAAAAAGAAGAAAAACATAAACCTGCTGCCGCTACTGCTACTGAAGCCCGACCACATTTCACTTTCTTCCACCACACGCTCACTTGTTCTACGGGGGGAAAAAAAAGTTGGGAGCAAAGCCATGGACGCCGGGATAACATTCGGACGCGCGTTTCTCTCGTGCACCTTGCTGCTTTTGGCACTGCAAGGTAAGTCGCCTTTCATTATTTCCAAAGTCTTTCACATCTCCCCGGCAACTCCTCGCTTTGGCTGAGCGCTTTTGAACTGGATTTTGACTAGTTTCACGCTGCTTCGGGCTACAGGTTTTGCACTTAAAGAGATGTCCCGCTACTTACAGTGAGACCTGTTCCAACACGTCGCGCAACCTGCGGCGACTCCTTCCACGCACGCACTTCACTTTTCCTTGCAGCTTTGCCACGGTGCTTGAACATTTTTTTAATTTTACAATACATATTGAAGAGGACTTATGATATTTCGGTGTACAATGCACCACGGCACAGAAAAGCAAAGTATGGTTTTCATTCACCAAATGTTCTTCTTCCACAGACATGCCTTAAGGTCACAGAATAAGGGCACATTCAAAAATGAAGTTATATGAAAAATTAAATATGTAAGTGGTGTCTCATAAGGGGCAAGTTGGAGCATTACAGGAGCTTTTGAAGTTCTGAGATTAAGACTCAATCACCTCTGGATGCTTTTGGGCAGAAAGTAGTAATTGACATCCCTTCTTGTATTGCATTGTTTATCTTGTTTGACCAAAGCCTATTTCAATTCCAAGCCACCGATTTGTGCCCGGCGTGGATTTCCTTCTCGTATTAGTATGCAATATTTGGTTTGAGGTTATCACAGCCTCTTGTAAAGTGTGCCTGTGTGCGTCTGAGGGAGCAGGAGCCTCAGGGTGGGGTTGGGTGCCGGGCAACACCCTCATATCTCCTCTGCCTTCCCCATTCTCCATCCCTGTATATATCCACCGCTATATATCCCCATTGCTCTTCTCCTTTGTGCCGTATTGACTCCAAGACAGTTGTTGTGATGTCTGCCCCTATGAAGCAGTGGAACAGGTGCCAAAGCACTGATGTGTAATTGATATAGATGAGCTGGAACTTGGACGCCACACGCTGCTGCCCTGTACAGCTGTGGCAGTGAGTAAGGGCTTTGTGGCTCAACTTGTGGCTCAGGGCCTGGAAACGGGGACGTGGTGGGGCATTAGGCGCATGTGGGCTGTGGAGTTTTGGAAATATGTTTGATAAAGTTTGGTGGAACGGTTTAGTGAGTGCTTTAATATACATTTTGGTTAAATAAACACTATGCAGGAATGGTAGTAGTAGTAGGCTATTTATAGGGCTAGGTCTAAGCATGTATGAGACAAGAAGATATAATGTAATATATCATGCTACTGATTTGACATAGATTTATGTTTTTGGGTGCCTTTCTCGAAAGTGAGATTTTTTCTTTTATGAAAGTATAGGCCCATCTCTGTCAAATGCCTGTTCTGACACGTAGCATAAGGAAAAACTATAGATCTCCAATTCAGCTGGGAGTCATTGGCTTTGCGGACTTTGACTTCTGTTGCTTTCCCTTCCTGCTCCATCGAAAACCTCAGGAAAGGAATTTCTCTTGGGGGGAAAGAGACATAAAAGTTGTCTAATACCCCAGAGTTTTGAAGCCGGATTCATCCTGCTCTTAAGCATAGTTGTGCCTAATAATAGCCGTCTCAGTGGGATTTTCCTTTGACACAGATCCACATTCTCACAATCACTGGTTGCATTCTCGCAGCTCGCAGCTCTGTCAACGTCGCCCTAAAGACTACACGTGTTAATGTGCTCCGTCCTTCTCAATTTGCCCGTATAGTACTCGAGTGTTGTGTGACACGTACAGCGCCGTAGCAACCCACCCCAGCGGCCTGAGGGGCTTGGCATGCTTGTGCCCGCTGACCTGTTGACCCACTCACCCAGACATGGAGGGTTAATGTCTCCAGCCGCACTCCCGGGATGCCACTGGCGGCTTTGTCTAACCTGGCGAGGAGGCAGAATGTGGCTTTAGTTTATGGCTGTTTGTGAGAGGGGAAGACAGGTAGTAAATCTAAAACTGTCCATCAAAGTCACGTGTAGTTTTGGCAGGGCCGTCGACAAGGCGGGGGGGGGTAACCAGGTCAGTTGATCGAGGGGGTCCGTATGAACTCTTTTTGCTCTGGGCCCAGCCGCACAGCTTTGAGTTTCAACTACTGTATGATTAGAAAGCCTTTTTTGGCTGTCCTCCAATTTAGGGCTGCCCAGTATTGAAAGACCATGCTAGATCGCGATAACGATAATTCATTGTGATGCTTAGATAAACCGTTCCATTCAATTCAGACACATGTAATATCTTATTCAGCAAATAGTGTCAAAAGAAGACTCCAAAAACACTAAATCAGAACCAAACCAAGGCCAAAAAATTAACTAAATTAGGAAAGTTAGAGCTAAAACTGAACTTCTGCACGTTTATAAATTCCGAGCTTGCGATATTTTGTGGGTTCTTCTTGCGATACGGATTGCATCACCTAATATTGCGATACAATATTTTTTGCGATATATTGTCCTCCCTCCAAAACAAGTTCAAACAGTGGCTGGCAAATTGGACTGGTTTCCCGAGACATTTTGCGAACGCATTGTTGCCTATCAGTGTCTGCCCCTGTATTGACCCCTGGGCGTAACTCACTAATGTCCAGGGTGTGTCCCACTGAGGGAGTTCCTCAGATAAGCATCGAGCACCTGGGGGCTGACCCGGGACCCCCAACGCCCGGCAATAGAAAGTGAATGGAAGTTTATTGTTCTGTTGGAATGTGCGCTGTTGAAATGGCCAGACATAATTATAATGTCATAAAGTAATCTAGTAATTTACCTTGGTTTGAGGGCTAATACATTGGGTTCCATCTAGTGGTCCAATGTGAAGGTACATTTTCATATAGCGTTGGTGTTCATCTTAAATCAGATTGCAAAATACACTATTTATTAAAACTTGAGGCTGGTAGACATTTTTTTTTTCCATGTTTAATCGTTGTAGGTGACCTTGTGTGCCCAGATATTCTAATGCAGGGTTAGGCAACGTCAAAATCCGGCCCTCCAGCATAGAACCTCTGGCCCCTAAGATGATTTGGGGACACATCAGCAATCAAATACCTGTTAAAGTACTTCAAAAATGCAGAAAATACTGTCAATTTCTTTAAAATGTCCAGGAAAAACACCCCACACAAAACAACCATCTAGTATCAAGTATTTTAGCTTGATTTTTGCACTTGGAACCTGAAAATACATCGAAAACAAGATGCAATTCTGTATTGACCTTAAAATATATATATATGATAAATCAAATTTGAAGATACGAGGAAATAAGGGGAAAAATGTCTTCTTCTCCATCTCCTCTTTTTTTCTCCTTCTGCTCCTCCTTTTCCTTCTCCTCATTCTTCTCCTCCTCCTCTCTTCCTCCTCCTCCTTCTGCTCCTCCTCCTTCTCATCCTCCTCCTTATTCTTCTTCCCCCCTCCTTATCTTCTCCTCCTCCTTCTTCTCCTCCTCTTTCTCCTCCTCCTTCTTCTCCTCTTTCTCCTACTCCTCCTTCTTCTCCTCCTCTTTCTCCTTCTTCTCCTCTTTCTCCTGCTCCTCCTCCTCCTTCTTCTTCTTCTCCTCCTCTAAGATGATTTGGGGAAATATTACTGAACACATCAGCAATCAAATACCTGTTAAAGTACTCCAAAAAATGCAAAAAATACTGTCAATTTCTTTAAAAGTATTTTAGATTTTTGAACTTGGAACCTGAAAATCGGAAACAAGATGCAATTCTTTATTGACCTTAAAAAAATATATATGATAAATCAAATTTGAAGATAAGAGGAAATAGG
>OMNZ01046464.1:3604-14762 GCA_900303255.1 Lesueurigobius sanzi | reverse complement strand
AGTTACCAGTACTGTAACTATAGCTCCCGGCCTCGCTCTCAACCCATCACTATAGGCCAAACTGTTCAAAATACGATCAGGGTCCCCTTTTGGAATTTTCTGCCAAGTTTAAGCCCTTCCATCCAGGGCTGCCGCTTCCTATACACTGATAACACGCTGTGCGTAGGGCACCAAGTGCTCCGAGGGCACCACATTGATGACTGTATGACTCTGCACAACAGCGTAAATATTATTTGCGCTGTTGTTTTTAATACTCTCTCTCTTTCCCTCTCTCTCTCCTCCCTCCCTCTGTCTCTCTTCTTTCTCTCTGTCTCTCTTCCTCTCTCTCCCACCTCTCTCTCTCCTTCCTCTTCCTCTCTCTATCGCTCTCTCCTTCCCCTCTCTTTGTCTCTCTGCTTTCTCTCTCTCTCTCCTTCCTCTCTCCCTCTTTCCTTCCTCTTTCTCGCTCCTTCCTCTCCCTCTCTCTGTCTCTTCCCTTCCTCTCTCTCTCCTTCCTCTCTCCCTCTCTGTATTCCTTTGGTATTTGAAAAGTAACTGTATTCAAAACACCCTCAAATGAGAGAGTATTTGTACCTGAATACAGTTACTCAAAATGAGTATTCTGAATATGTATTTTAAATACATGTATTTAGTTACTCCACAACACTGCCAGTGAGAAAGGACAGTCCTGGCAGAGGCCAACATGCACCGGGAAGACTTACTGCCTCCAATGCAAACCATGCTCCTGCTGCGGTTGTACAGTAAACAGATGGCCCTTAGTAGGGGGCCCCCGACCCCATACTCCCCAAAGGACACCACGAAGGACACGGTCGAACGCTTTCTCCAGGTCCACAAAACACATGTGGACTGGTTGGGCGAACTCCCATGAACCCTCGAGCACCCGATGGAGGGTATAGAGCTGGTCCAGTGTGCCGGGACGAAAACCACACTGCTCCACTTGAATCCGAGGTTCGACTATCGGATGGATTCTCCTCTCCAGCACCCTGGAATAGACCTTCCCGGGGAGGCTGAGGAGTGTGATCCCCCTGTAGTTGGAACACACCCTCCTGTCCCCCTTCTTAAATAAGACAACCTCGGTCTACCAATCCAGAGGCACTGTCCCTGACCGCCACGCGATGTTGCAGAGACGTGTCAGCCAAGACAGTCCTACAACACACGTACTCAGGACGAATCTCATCCACCCCTGGAGCCTTGCCACCAAGTAACTTTCTAACCACCTCAGTGACCTCAGCTTGGGTAATGAACGAGTCCGCCTCAGAGTCCTCAGTCTCTGCTTCCTCATCGGAAGACGTGAAGGTGGGATTGAGGAGCTCCTCGAAGTATTCCTTCCACCGCCCGACAACATCGAGGTCAGCAGCTCCCCACCCGCTACTTAGTGGAACACTGCTTCCCCCTCCTGAGGCGGCGGACGGTTTGCCAGAATTTGGCAACAACTGATAGTCCTCCTCCATGACCCTAACCCTCCCAGAGTTTTTGCCTCTGCAACAACACAAGCTGCAGTACGCTTAGCCTCCCGGTACCCGTCAGCTGCCTCAGGAGTCCCACAAGCCAACAAGGCCAAGTAGGACTCCTGACAGCATCACTTACTTCCGCCCTCCACCACCAGGTTCGGGGATTGCCACCGTGACAGGTACCAGAGACCTTGCGACCTCAGCTGCAATCGGCCGCATTGACAATAGATGAGGAGAACATGGTCCACTCGGACTCCATGTTTCCAACCTCCCTCGGGATCTGGGAGAAGCTCTCCCGGAGGTGGGAGTTGAAGACCCGGCTGACAGAGGGTTCCACCAGACGTTCCCAACAGATCCTCACGATACGCTTGGGTCTGCCAGGTCTGACCAGCTTCCTCCCCTGCCAGCGGATCCAGCTCACCACCAGGTGGTGATTGGTTGACAGCTCCGCCCCTCTCTTCACCCGAGTGTCCGAGACACGCGATCTGAGATCAGATGACACAACATTACAAAGTCGATCATCGACCTCCGGCCTTGGGTGTCCTGGTGCCACGTGCACATATGGACACTCTTGTGCTCGAACATAGTGTTCGTTATGGACAAACTGTGACTAGCACAGAAGTCCAATAACTGAACACTGCTCGGGTTCAGATCGGGGGGCCGTTCTTCCCAATCACGCCCCCACAGGTCTCACTTTCATTTCCCACGTGGGCGTTGAAGTCTCCCAGTAGAACAACGGAGTGCCCAGTCCGAGCACTATCAAGTACCCCTCCCAGGGACTCCAAGAATGCCGGGTACTCTTTACCGCTGTTCGGCCCGTAGGCTGAGACAACGGTAAGAGACCTGTCCCCATCCCGGAGGCGTAGGGACGCAACACTCTCGTTCACTGGGGTGAACTCCAACACGTGGCTGCTGAGCGGGGGGGCAATGAGCAGGCCCACCCCAGCTCGCCGCCTCTCACTGTGGGCAACAAATGGAGCGCCCATCCTCTCTCCAGGACTTGGGTTCCAGAGCTCAAGCTGTGTGTGGAGGTGAGCCCACTATATCTAGTCGGTACCTATCAACCACCAGCTCAGGCTCCTTCCCTGCCAGCGAGGTGATGTTCCACGTATGAACCGCCCTCGACTGCTGCCCAGTCCTCGCTGCACCCGACCCCCATGACGCCCTCTGCGGGTGGTGAACCCACAGGAGGGCGGGCCCATGTCGTCCCTTCAGGCTGAGCCCCGTGGGCAAAGGCCCGGCCACCAGGCGCTCACGTTCGAGCTCCAACCCCAGACCTGCGCTCTCTCGCCCAGACCAAACAGTCACTCATACCACACCTTTCCTCCAGTTTGGAGGTTACTGCCCCTGGTGGCACCACTGATGCCTTTCAGACTCCTTCTTCAGTGATGTTTCGGTGGTTCATCCCATATAAATTTAGATTTTTTTAAATGAAAACTTTATTTAGCAATGAAAACTGAGCTATTTAGGACTTTCCTCGCCTCCCACTGTAGTCACAGTGAAGTAAAGTGCAATACACTTCATCATATTTCTTCCTCTTATCTTTCAGAGACTTTCGTTTGTCTCATTATCTCCACCTTTCTTTTCATCACTGGTGTCTCTTGAGAGTTTGTTAACTGCACTTCATATCTACTCTGTGCTGTGTACATGCATGCTTGGTGCAAAAAACCCTACCCTACTGCAATTACACTGTGTTCTACACTGAACAAAAATATAAACACACCACTTTTGTTTTTGCTCCCATTTTTATGAGATGAACTCAGAATAGAATTCATTCCCATTGTGAATGAAGGTTTCAGGGACTAGGAATTTTCATACATGAAACATAAACTTGTGTGGGAGATATAAAACCATATCTATCTGTAAAATAGATTTGTAGAACTATTGTCTAGGGACCTACGGGCTCCGTGACTCTGGACCTTAGTCCTGCTCAACGCCCATGTGAGATATGTAGGCCAAGTGTGGGCCAAAAAATGTGTCCACATAAGGCACTATACTGGTATTGATGGCATTGTGAATGCACAAAGATACCGTGACGAGATCCTGAGGCCCATTGTTGTGCCATACATCCAAGACCATCACCTCATGTAGCAGCATGATAATGCACAGCCCCATGTTGCAAGGATCTGTATTCTTGGAAGCTGAAAACATCCCAGTTCTTGCATGGCCAGCATACTCACCAGACATGTCACCCATTGAGCATGTTTGGGATGCTCTGGATCGTGTTCCCAGGGTCACACGCACCTTTCCTGGCAGCGCACCACCCCATTATTTGGCGTAGGACTGTACAAAGGAGACACTACAGGTGGAACTAAATTCTTTCAATTTTTGGACCAGTTACTCTCATAAATTTTCACCAGGAATTTGAAGCTTTTGCTGTGTATTAGTAGCATAAATATGAAGAGAAAATGTATTGTAAGCTCTTCATAATTTTATGTTCATATATAAAAAAAAAACTTTTTTGCTATGCTCAAATGGCAGTGGTGATGCTGGAGTACGGACATTTATCTCCTTCATGCTACTTAGCGCCACTTTCATTTGGACAATGTTTGTAAAAAAAAAGGGGATTGCAGGAGACAGTCCATAGACATGGCCAGGATTTGGCTCAATCTTTGCGGCACCTGGACCATATTTTCTGGGCTAGATCGTGCGCAGAGCCTCTGGGATTACCCAGGCCAGGGACTACCACCGGAGCGAAGAAAGGCACATTGGCCACTTTCATATGACAACGTTTGTACAAAAGGGGGAAAAATAGACATGGGGCCGCGGGATTTGGCGCAGATCTTTCTTCGCGGGACCAATACAAGGAGCTTTTTCCCTGGGAAGAAGATTACACACTGAGACGGGGAGCGCCAGAAAGGCACATATTTTCTGAGGGAGAATTCTTCGGATGAAGACAACGCAAAGTAAGCAATTCAAGCTTTTTGTAGGAAAATACTGTCGAAAATGTTAGGAAGTAGAAGTTCCATCAGTTCCAGAAGAGGAGGAGTATTTTTGTAGTCAGGATTGTGGGTAACTGAGTCTTTTTAAAACAGCTGTTGGTGATGTAACTTCCCCCGTTGTTTCCGCTGAGTAAGGAAGGTTCAAATTGGTTCAAATTGGTGCAAATGCGCAGCTGAGGCACAGTTCCTAACCTTAATGGCACCTTAATGTTGAACCCATGACGTAGCTCTCAAAGGTTAAGGGACAGGTAAGGTAAGGTAAGGTAAGGAGGTGTTTCGTTCCCATTTTAGATGCAGCCCTGGTTTAGACCTGGTTTAGACCTGGTTTAGTTATGGTTTAGACCTGTTTAGACCTGGTTTATACGTGGTTTAGACCTGGTTTATACGTGGTTTAGACCTGGTTTATACGTGGTTTAGACCTGGTTTCATCCTGGTTTAGACCTGGTTTAGTCCTGGTTTAGGCAAGGCAAGGCAATTTATTTGTATAGCACACTTAAAAACAACATAGTTGCACCAAGCTGCTTCACAATACGAAAAGGCATTGATAGTAGACAAAATTAATAATAATAATAATAATAAAATAAAAAATAAAAATAGTAATAGTATTAATAGTCATAATAGCAGTAAAAAGGAGGATACACTCAATAGTCAGAAGAGTTTTGAAAAGCTACATTAAAGAGATGTGTTTTTAGCCGGGATTTAAACTGGTATGGGCTGGAAGACTGTTCCATAGTTTAGTTTTTAAATGGGATGGAGGGACAGCTAGTAGATACTGGGAGGACCTGGTTTAGTCCTGGTTTAGACCTGGTTTAGACCTGGTTTAGACCTGGTATAGTCCTGGTTTAGACCTGGTATAGTCCTGGTTTAGACCTGGTATAGTCCTGGTTTAGACCTGGTATAGTCCTGGTTTAGACCTGGTATAGTCCTGGTTTAGACCTGAAGTCCTGATTTAGACCTGGCTAGGCCCTGTCACACCACTGACAGTTTATTTGACAGGGGGGGGCTATCTAAATGAGATGTAAATGAGCCTTATTGTCTATCCCAGCAGCAGAGAGAGGTGAGAAGTTCTCAATCTTTAAAGCCAGATTTCTCAGCATTGAGGATCTATGAGGGCCTACCTTCAAGTGGCCACAACTTCTTCAAAAAGCTTGGAGACTACACTTTCAGAATCTGATAACTCAAAATCAAAACTCAAACTCAAAGACTCAAAATGCCCAAAATCGACTTGTTCCCCATTTTTCCATGGACTGTCACATATGGGCGACTCATAGCAAAGTGTATTTGCATCGCCTTTTGTACAGAAGGTTTGTGGATATGGCCAGATTAGTTTGCCCTCACACCGTAGTCGGGCCATAGTCACAGTGAAGCCAAGCGCTGCACTTCCTCATATTTCCTCGTCTTAGCTTTCGGGAGACTTTTGTTTGTGTCATTATCTTAGTCTCTCTCCACATTTATTTTCATCACTGTTAAATATAAAAAAGCATGTTCCTCGGAATCACACGTGCCCCCCCTGGCATCCCCCTAGGGGGGGAGCCCCCGTGGGCTAAGTTCTAAGGCTGTTGATACTTTCCTATGGCCCTGCTCCGCCCAGTAGTCCAGGTGCATTAGCATGACATTGAGATGGTTTCACTCGAAGGTTGTTGTTGCAAACTGGTTTCTGTCTCAGTATATTGTTATAGATGGAATCTAAGTCCACCATTGCGATTCATGGATGGATTCTCATTTTTAACAAATATGGCCTTTTTTACTCCTCTCTCAACCATCTACTTTCTTTTGGTAAAACCGTAACCTCACTGTCCTCAAATGAGTGCCTGGTGGCTTTGAGATGGAGCTCTCCCTCCAGCTCAGACATTAGGAATGGTTTGTGTAGAGCGTTTATAAAATCTCCTGATAATTTAATGTGTCTGTGTTCCTCCTCCTTCTTCTATCCCTATCTCTCTCTCTCTCTCTCCATCTCACACTCCTCTGCTGCTCCATGTCGACATTATTTCTGATGCGACCCCATATTTTCATTTAAATGCTGATAGGACGCAGGATCTGCGTAAATTGGAAAGCCAAACTGATTTCTGTTGGTCTTTTGTGCATGCGTTTGTGAATGAGGCACTGTTTGCCCACACTCGTCCTTGGTGCGTTTCATGAATTTAGAGAGGTTTGTATAAAATTGCAAGGGCCGCTGTAAAAGCCAAAGGTTTTAATTTGAATTTCAGACTGAGGACGGTGAAAGGATTGGTGAGCTGTATATCACAGATGTTGAGATCACCACGTTGCCCACATCGAAATTAGCCCCTTCCCTCCAGCACAGTGTCGCAATATCACTGTGGGTCATGTACAGTGCACAGAGTGACTGCGTACAACCCATTTAAAAAGTTACATTTAATACAATATCTCAATGACAACAAAATCAATCTCTTAAACCGTGTTTCCATACTGATATGTTCTTACCTGAGCTTAGATGAGTTGATCAGAATCAGAATAGAATTTATTGCCATTGTCAATGAAGGTTTCACAGAATAGGATTTTTCTTTGGTTTGACGCGTGTGTAACATGGTTATTAGGGCCAGATTAAATCTCCATAAATTGGGTGGTAGCGCCCTCTTTTTATGCGCTAACCGATACCCGCAGTTTGTGTATTTTTTGTGTTATTATTAACGTGATTTCATTTCCATATCTGTCTATTTGATTTAGATTATGCCTGGCATTGTTTTAGTTTGGTCCTGTATTTTTATTTCTTATTTTGTGTGGGTTTCTTCTTCGTGGGTCTTGGGAGTGCCGCTGTATAAAAGCTCAGGCTCCTCCTCTTACTCTCCCCTTTTTGAATGTGCTCGGTGGGAGAGGTGAGGAAATCAGCTGCCATCCTTCATGTTTAATTAATTTAATGTCTATTTTAATGTCTGTTTAGTTTTGTATTGTTGTTATAGTGATGCCCATGCGTATATTGTAATTTTTGAGATATCGATGTTTATTTGGTTTTGTTGTTACTGCAGCCGAGACTCGAGTGCTAGACGTGGTCGGGACTCACGTTGTATTTTGTTTTGCACCTTGCCAGGTATGTTTCTTTTTATTTTCTTGCCCCTTTTTGAATGTGCTCGGTGGGAGAGCCGAGACTTAAGGGCTACACGTGGTCGGGACTCACGTTGTATTTTGTTTTGCACCTTGCCAGGTATAAATGTAATGTGTTGCTTCCTCCAATTGCCATCCTGTGTCCCGAGTCCACATTCTACACCACACGAATAACACAACGCAGAGGTTAACACCACCGGTTACACATGCAACATGAAACATAAACTTGTAATATTGATAAATAATAAACTATGTGGAAAACGGTATGTATAAAAAATATAGAACTATAAGGCATGCATAAAAATAGAATACGATAGAAATATCTAATAAAATAGCAACTTAACACAATATGAGACAGCAGCATAAATGGTGAGTGTGAGCGTGGACATACCACATAGTGCAATAGAGCAGTGCAAATGGAACAGGTTCTTCAGTTTGCATTAGTCTGATACAGTTATTAAGTGTTCATGGCTCTGATATAGAGGTATTGAATGTAATTAAGTGTTCATGAGCCGAATAGCAGAGGGGAAGAAGCTGTTCTTGTGGCGGGTGGTTTTGGTCCAGATGGACCGTAGCCTCCTCCCTGAGGGGAGAGGGTCAAACAGTTTGTGTCCAGGGTGGGGAGGGTCAGCGCCTGCACGACCTGCACGCCCCCGGGTCCTGGAGAGATGGAAGTCTCAATCTAAACTTCCCATGAAACTATAAATTCTGCTTCTTCAGATTTTCATGCATGTCCAGCTTGAGTAATCAATGTTAATGGTAGCCTGGAGCCTCCCAATGTCTTAAGGAGATATGCTGTGGGCTCTGATGCATGAGGTTCTGAGTTCAAACCCAGCCAATGGCAAGCCCCTACATCCAATGTTGTATATACCAAGGAGATACTAGGTACGTAGGTAAGTGTGGTTGGATTGTGACTAAGTGAGGAAAGGTAGTCCACATAGAGGGGGTCTCCCTCTTAGAAAGGAGGTTCTGAGTTCAGCAGACATTGAGGACAGTTACAAGTACGTTGGCATCCCACAAGAAAATGGCAACCTCGAAGAGGTAACAAGGAAAGAGCTATGGGGTGTTTCTCAATTGACAGGATCCTCGGTGTCTTAACCACTTCAAAGGAATCCACGTCATCAGTGTCGTCAAGTACAATTCCTTCTGACTCCTTTGTTTGGCTCATTTACCAAAGATGCATCTGTGGATCCTTAGAGCTAAATATTACCCATAACTGCAACTAGTATTTTTTTCATTTTTTAAATGAAAACTTTATTTAGCAATAAAAACACTCTTTCCTCACCTCCCACCATAGTAGAGCTTAGACCAAGCCCAAAAAATCAATTCCGGCCCGGCCTGAACCCACCTGAGCCCGAGCAATTAATAATAATATAAGAATAATAGGCCCGAGCCCGAAATAAACCCGACGGCCTTATTAAGCCAGTTTCTTGTTATTGCCTTCTTTGTGGCGATCAGAATGATTTTGAAAAGATATCTGTCTTTTCTTAGGAACAAGTCCTTTGGTAGCAGACCCAGCAGGTAGATCTTGGGGTCCTTAGGGATGTCGCAAGCCATAATGTCGTCCGTAAACTTAAATACATTGTCCCAAAATGAAGATAGTTTTGGACAAGTCCAGAAGATGTCAGAGTGATTGGGTAATGAGTGACCACACTGTCTCCAACACTGCCGCTGTTGCCCCTGGAATTTGTTGGTGATGTGAGTAGTAATAAAGAATCTAACCAAGCATTTCCACCCAAATTCCCTCCACCTCCTGGAATTAGTAGATGTTTTTTATGTGTTGCACATCAAAAGCCAATCACTCTCTGATAAATCATCATTCAATTCTGATTCCCATTTGGACTTCACTTATAATGTATTGTTACCGATTTGTTTTTGTAAACCCTTATAGAGTTTGGACACAGTTTTGGTGGGAGGCCATTTGTAAGCATCAGTGAAAACCTTGATTAGACCAATATCAAAATAGGAGGTGCCTTTTAGAACAGTGTTATAATAATGGCGAACAAATGAACTCTCCATATTATAGAAGAAGCAAAAAATAAAGCAAAAACAGAATGGTAACTATACATTATATGTGACATCCAAATGGGAAACAGAACTGAAAGTTGACTTGTCAGAGAGTGATTGGCTATAGATGTGCAACACACAACAAACATCTACTAGCTCCAAAAGGTGGAGGGAATTTGTGTGGAAGTGCTTAATTAGTTTCTTTTACACCTCACATTGTGAGTGAGGTCACTCAATTGCCAATCACTCACACATCTTCAGGACATGTCCAAAATTATAAACATTTTGGGACAATGTATTTTACGGATGATATCTTGGCTTGTGACATCCCCAAGGACCCCAACATTTACCTGCTGGGTCTGCTACCCAAGGATTTGTTTCCAAAAAAAGACAGATGCATTTTCAAAATTATTTTGATTGCAACTAAGAAGGCAATAACAAGAAACTGATTAATGGGGTTCAGAGACTGACTTTCGTTCTGCGACTACAGGGTCATTTTTATTTTCAACGCTGGCAACAGAGGCTTGATATCTCTCTTTTTGTTAGTCTATTTTTGTGTAATCTTGACATGTTATGGTGAACAGTGCACCCCTTTCTTTTGTTTATGTTACTATTTTCTTTGTATTGTTGTGTTGTCTTAGCCTAGGTTTGTACCTCAATGATTCTTCGGCGACATTAGTTTCATGAGTTGGTCTTACACCATTTCTCACTAATAACAGGGGAGGCCACGTGAAGGCTGTCGTCTTCTCCCTTTCGGATAGTGCGGCATGCAAGGGTGGCAGGCAGACTGCCAAGCACCGGCTGCCCCCTATACAGCCCACCCTCAGAAGCTGTACTCTTCCACTTACAAGACACAAGGGCATGGCTACACAACACTGAGTTGGCCATCTGATGATATACGAAAGAAGAACAAGTTGTGTTGTAAATTTAAAAAAATAACAAAATAAATAGTTTAAAAATAAATAAAGGGATTTCAGCCATACAACATAATATGGCAGGTTTATGAATCCAATCACCAGGGAAACATTTTATTTTTGGGAATTTACTTCAATAACTGTTTCTCTCCCATATACAGTAGTTGTATTGGCTCCAACTGAAATGCTAGAATTCTAGATTGTGAACACTATGCCCAAAACTAAATGTTCTAGGTTTGTTTGAAAACATATACCAGACCTAAATGCAATGTAATAATTATCCTCTTTATTGTAGGATATTTTGTACTAAAAGTTTTATGGGTGTTCTGTCTAACCCCCTAGCCTGTTTATACCATTAATTATTAAAAATGTACTTACTAGTGACTATTTATTATTTATTTTAGTATTATTTACTATTTCTGAAGCATCATTCATCCCAACTGTTGTTTTTGCATCACAGAGGGACCAGTGTTGCCAAAATCCAGCCTTATTCTGCTCCACTGTTAACGTAAACCCTCTGACCACGCAGCGACCATGGGAAATCCCTGAAATCATCAAACAATTAAACCACAGTTTGTCACTTAAAATTAGAAAAACAAATGAATACAAACAGCTTGTTCCAATATTATTTATTAATGATTATACAATCATGCTCCCCCTTTGAGCTGCCACCTTATCGTGGTGGGGGAGTTTGCGTACCCGAATGATCCCGGGAGCTATGTTGTCTGGAGCTTTATGCTCCTGGTAGGGTCTCCCAAGGCAAACAGGTCCTAGGTGACGGGTC
>OMNZ01046454.1:2874-16266 GCA_900303255.1 Lesueurigobius sanzi | reverse complement strand
ACCCTTTACAGTTAAATGTTTTAAAATCTCTTTTCTTTGACCATAATAATCAAAAATACAATCTATTTTCTATATCTTATTTTTGATCTGAAATTATTCCAAGTACCCCCTGCTAACCTCTCGCGTACCCCTGGTTGGGAAACACTGGTGTAGAGTACGACTGATAGTTGTCCCATGTACAGATTCCCCCAGCTCAGCAGCAGTACTTCGCAGCTCCTCCAGAGTCATCTTGAGGCACTTGGTTGCCTTTCTGACCAGTGCTCTCTTTGTTCGATCTGTTAGTTTAGGTGGACGGCTGTGTCTTGTAAGTTCGCAGTGGTGCCATACTCTTTCCATTTCCAGATGATGGATTGAACAGTGCTCCGTGAGATGTTCAAATCTTGGGAAATCTTTGTATAACTTAACGCTGCTTTAAACTTCTCCACAACTTTATTCCTGACCTCTCTGGTGTGCTCTTTGGCCTTCATGATGTTGTTTAGTGACCAATACACTCTGACCATAGCTCTAAGGCCCTCACAGAACAGCTGTAATTAAATTGAGAGTAGATTACACACAGGTGGCATCTATTTAATCAATTTAATGCACTCAGAAAAAGATGTATGAATACTTGTGCATGCCCCACTTTTCACTTTTCTATTTTTAAAATAACAAAATCATGTATCATTTTGCTGTCACTCCACAGTTGTCTGTTACTTGTGTGTGAACTTTCAGTAAAAAATTCAAAATAAAATATTTATGTTTATGGTTGTAAACATGACAAAATGTGCAAAAGTTCAAGGTGTATTAGTACTTTCGAGAGGCACTGTATATCTTCCACTGCTGTCTTTAACAACATTATTATTATTATTTTACTTTTTTGACAGAGAAAATTGAGAGAACGGTGCAGATTGAGGCGTCCACAGTCGAAATTGAGGAACGGGGTGTGAAGCTTCGCCTCACTGTTGTGGACACTCCTGGATACGGAGATGCCATCAACAGCCAAGACTGGTGTGTTCACTTCTGCAGAAATAACACCAGGCCCACAGTTACCGTCCATAGTTATTTAGTTATTTCTCAGCCTTCCTCTCAAATCGGCAGAAATAGCACCAGGCGGACAGTTACCGTCCATAGTTCTTCGGTTATTTCTCCACCTCCCTCCCATCATTGCAGAACTCCCTCAGTCCAGTTTCGTGCGATACTCCCTGTCCTTACGGTACCTGTCCTCCCCTGCATTCCCTCTGTCAACATGTCTTACTGTGTGGGTGTTTTCCCTTGTAAGTGGTGGTAAATAACCTTCTATATCCAATTCCGATGTTAATTATAATGTTTTATTCTTGTTTTATTCCAAGTTTATAAAGAAAACTGCTTCAGAATGAAAAGAGTTCTGAAAGCTTTCTGATCTGAATCCACTGTATTTATATTACAGTGTCGTTTTCTTTGGAGTAAAATTAAACCATCTCTATTTGTTTCAGCTTCAAGACCATCATACAGTACATAGACAACCAGTTTGAACGCTATCTCCACGACGAGAGTGGCTTGAACAGAAGGCACATCGTGGATAACAGAGTGCACTGTTGCTTTTACTTTATATCTCCATTTGGGCACGGGTAAGTCTCCAAATGAGATTTTACTTTACAGCAAACTTAAGTCTTAGGGATGTTAAGTCGTTATTTATTGTTTGTTTTAGTCTAAAGCCCCTTGATGTGGAGTTCATGAAGGCGATCCACAATAAAGTCAACATCGTCCCAGTAATAGCGAAGGCTGACACTCTGACGCTGAGGGAGAGGGATCGTCTGAAGAGAAGGGTATTTATTAATTCATTAATTTGATCAGGGACAATGCACAAATGACATTAGTCTATAACAAGAAGAGATGCCATGCGCCAGGTTATAGCAAAGCAAAAGAATCTCCACCTACAAAAGTACATACACTTACCACTTCAGGATCAAACATTCACTAAAGCATTCATACAGTATCACAGTCACTCAATGCATCCTGTACATAGTGGGTGGGTTTCACATCACGTCCACACACAAAGAGAAAAACAACCTACAGAATAAAGGGCATCTCGCTATTACCTTTTGCAACCGTTTCCTAAAACAGTGATTCTTAACTGGACAAGCCACGACCTAAACAAAAATATTAATTTCAACTTATGATGACGATAATTTGCAGTTTGACCTTTCTTCAGTATATTTACATAATGCTATGGTAAAGTATTTATTCACAACACTGACCCGAAGCCTAAACTAATCCTGACCCGAACCAAAAACTATGATGGTTTATCTGCGACCCACTGAAAGTGGTCCAGCATAATCCACTTTTGGGTCCTGAGGCACCAGTTGAGAAACAGTTGGGCGGCTGATAGGATAAGATAGGGTCTAACTTTATTAATCCCGAAGGAGATTCATGTGCCAGAAGAAGCCATAAAAAGACACAACCAATTTAAATCCGTAAAACTAACATTTAAAAAGCTAAAATATAGTACGTAGGCAAATATTCTTCAGTCTTCATCTGTACTCTGTAGTTGAAGTGTCAGACGTTTCGATCTTAGTCCAAAGATCCTCCTCAGCGAATAAAGACTTAAATATGTTCATGGGTCTCTACAGAGCAAACCAGAAGGAGGGTGAGATGATACAGAGGTAACGAGCTCTACAAGTATGAATAGGCTAAGATGTCTTCCAACCTTTAGTACCAAGAGAGGAGGGACTTAGAAGTTAACTCCTCCTTCTGGTTTGCTCTTAAGAGACTCTTCAACTACAGAGTACAGATGAAAAGTGATGAATCTTTGCCTATGATGGAAAACTCCTGTACGACTGAGAACCTACACAGATAAAATATAGTACATCCCTACTTTCATGAATATACAAGTATGTATGTAAAATTTGTAAAACCGAAGTTTTAGACTAAACCTCAGAGCTCTGCTAGCCAGCTGCTACCTCTTGGCTGCGCATGCGTCTGATCTGACTAATGCTCGTGCTTCACAGATAGAAGGTTCTGGGTTCGATCCCCGGGCCACACAGGACCTTTCTGTGTGGAGTTTGTAGGTAATGTAGGTTTCCTCCAGGTTCTCCATTTTCCCCTACCACCAAAAACATGTTCAATAGGCCAAGATGAATGAGAGATTGAGCGTGGGGCAGCAGATGCAAATTATTAATCTGGAGTGGCTTGTTTACATGCATGAGGCCCATGTGTGTTCATTAACATGCACTATCCCAACCAAATAAACAAACAAACAAACCTGATCTGATCTTGATCCGGTTCTATCAGGGCGAACTGAATGACCGAGCTGAAAGTGCTACATTGTCATTTCTTGACCTGAAGATTAACTGCATTCACAGTTTCTCATAGTTTCTCCACATAATCAACTATTCTACAGTAATTCTACATGACTGTAGAATAGTTGATTATGTGGAAAGCATTTCTTATTAAAATGTATCACTCTAGCCTCATAATTGACGTCACAACTCTGTTTTCTGTGACTTGACAGGTATAGTTTTATCTGCTGCCGTCTCCTATATTAACTATTGAATAGGCAGTCTAATTCAATGTTTGAGATGATGCTCCTGTAATTTAAAACCATGAGAAGGTGGTCATTTCTGTAGTTAGGCAAAGGTAGAATAACACAGTGTACCATGATGTTGCATTGATTGGTAAGACGGCATTGAGGTAGATGTCCAAACTTGATCTGAATAAGGCTCTGCTGAAACTTTTAAAATACAATGTTTGGGACATCTATTTCCTCTGTGTGCTATGCTCTTTTAGATACTTAAAAGATTTTTACTCAACACCTGCACCTCAATGAAAGAAATACAACAAAATGTGCATCATAAACATCATAAAGCATACTACACTGCACTAGAGTGTAGCAAGAAATAGTTTAATAGTTTAATAAAGCCAAGTCCAGTTTACGAGCAGGGAGGGACTCTGAAGAGGAAATCGTAGGTGGGATAGGCGTTGGAAAGACAGTTGAAGAGGGAACACATCTGAACCTTTCCCAGATACTTCCTGTTGGGCTGATTCCAGGCGTCTCTGCCTCTACACACTCTTCACCCTCCTGCCATCAGGGTGGAAGAACCCAGTGTGTGTTATGTTATATGGGCTCACCTCTAAACAATGCAGTCAGCTGATAACTTCACTATAGTCGCTCATGTTCTTCACTGTTGGACTCACTGATAACATGTTCTGAGCAAGGGACAAATAACATGGGCTTTATATCACACAAACCTGTGCCTGTGATTCTGGCTTGTGTTGAGCAGCCCAGTGACCCCTATATTCTATCTTCTCATTCCACTGCTTTTACATTGTTCGATAATGATACAGTAGTGCAAACACATTTCCACAATTGCAGGTCATGTCCTATTATACAAAGTCCAAAAATATAGTATAGCCTTCTGTTGTCCTCAACTACCTCAGATCTATATTACACATACATTCTACAAGTAATAAAATAATTTGTTGCATCTTCCTGTTCCAGATCTAATTGAAACATTGTTATTTAGACTGTGTAGGTTCTCAGTCGTACAGGAGTTGTCCATCGTAGGCAAACACTCTTCAGTCTTCATCTGTACTCTGTAGTTGAAGTGTCGGACGTTTCGATCTTAGTCCAAGCAGGGCCAAGGGAACGGTCAACAACCTTAGAACTTAGCTCAGGGTGAGACAATAGAGAGGTAACAAGCCCTATAAGTATGAATAGGCTAAGATGTTTTCCAACCTTTAGCACCAAGAGAGGAGAGGTTAACTCCTCCTTCTGGTTTGGTCTTAAGAGACCCACGGACGTGTTTAGGTCTTTATTCGCTAAGGAAGATCTTGTAGGGTTTTTTTCATCGTAACTTGGACTACAAACATTTTCTCTGAAGAAATGCTCCGTTTCACCAGTTTGACACACCCATGTGCATGCGGTTGATCCTAAATGTGTTTTTTTCTTCCAAATGGCTATTGCTAGAAAAGAGGACCGAAAATGTACATATTATTTATTCTATTTGTTTATGGTGTGTGTCCCAGAGGAAGTCCATTTCCTGTTCAGTGCACAAACAACAATTATCTTGATTTTGTGATAATGTGTGTGTGCGTGCGTGTGTGACTGCGCAAATGTGTTTAAGATCTACTTTGCTCTTACTTGCATCACAAAAAGAAACAACTGGGCCAACTCACAAAAGGAAAAGAGAACATCCCATTCTGTCAATTACGGTAAAGTCAGTGGGAACATGTGCAGCTGTTCAAAACTTTGCCTCAACAAATAAATGTCAAGCAAAATACTGAGACAATCGCTGCTAGGACAGAAATATTGAGGCTTCCTGTTTTCCTTGAGCATAGAGCACCGGTGTAGACATAATGATTATGTAGGCCATTCATATTTTGAGTGGGTTTTGGAAGAACATGCATGTATTTTGCTGGAGTATTTGTTATTTTGATCAGATTAAATGAAGTGGCCCTTGGGTTATACTTGCCAGGTTCCTGTCATACAGTGCTGTTAAGTGGAGCTGGGCCCCAGGCCTTCCTTTGAGCCCCAGCAGCACCGAACCTGCCAAAACAAGGGCCAGAACATGACATGATTGTTAACTCCAGGAAAAGTATTAATTTGTGTTTTTGGGGCAGTTTTGCTCTGCTGTTTGTCCCACGGTGTAGAGACCCTTACCATTCTAAAGCTGGACACACACTACAGGAATTTTAGCCAGATTTTTAGTCTTCGGAGGAGTGGCTCTATAAAAACTTTCTCTTGTAGCATGATCTGTCGTGGGACTCCTCATGTGTGTATGTGTGTCCTCATGTTTGTCCTTAAGTGTGTGTGGTCAGTGCACAGATTTTTGGTCTCAAAAGATTCAAAGTCCTGTAGTGTGTGGCCACCTTTAGCCTGTGTGACCTCTGTGTTTTATATTTGATAGGGGAAGCATCTTGTGTGAAACGATAAAGGTTTCCTGAAATGTGTTAACTGCGTTACTGACAAGACTCAACCTGCTGCCCTGTGCATTTCAATTGAAACAAACCAAACCTCCCATCGTTTAACTTTCATCCGCTTAGTTCTGCTTCCTGTGCCGTTGTTCCCCGGCGTCCTCTCCTGGCAGCGCCTCACTCAGCTGCCCTTCACTTTCTTCCTCTGCTTTTTGTATCCCTTGCTTTTTAATTTGCGTTAATGCCAATTTCCCTCCACCAGGTTGCTGTGGTCTGTAGCTCATAAGTTGCCCCAAGGAGGGTATATTGAAAGGCTGATCCTCTCAGTCTGGGACCTTGTAGTCATATCCTGTGTAGGGCTTAAGTTTAAAACCCCTTTGCTTTTCGCTATGTGAACATTGCTTTAGACTGGACACATGGTCAATGTAGCAGCAACTGTAATCACCTATGTCTGGACAAAATATACTTTTAATCACATGCATATGCTAAAAAGGGGTACAAAAGGAATCGCATATATTAATCAAAAACGTTATTTGCTTGGTTGTAAATGACAAATCACAAAGACTGCAATTATTAAGGCAGTGCAATATCCTTTGCCAACAACAAAATATCCTGTCTCCTCTCCATGGGGTCTTAATATTTATAAAACTGGCGAACCCTTTAGCCCATAGTTTAAGTGTATATTCTCAGCCTCAAAGAGTAGCATATATTTTCATATTTTAAGGTTTTCGGGTAAATGGAATAAATACTTATTTTTTCCCCTCGATCTTAAGACTGCTTCTAACTGGCTGTGAACATAATCATTGATGCCTAAAGATGCAGCAGCGTTTAAAGAGAAGAATGAACAGTTGAAGCCCCTAGTAATGAAAGGTGCACAGCGAATTCAATCTTGATTTTGTAATATAAACAGCAAACCTAATTGCAATCGCTGTACTTGTCAAAAAAACTGCAATTGGATATTATTCCAATATGGCGCTAATGCTAGAAACAACATTTTCTTTATTATTATTATTTTTTCATCCACTTTATTGTGGATATTAAAACATTTACAGACAAATAAACACTTTTTACACAATGAACCACAAAGCCTAGCACAGTTGACAGGAGAAGACACACTGAAGTGGGTGTGTAGGTGTTATTTATTATTATTATTTGTCAAAAATGACAAATAATAATAATAAAAAATCTCATAATACATAAAGACAGACACAAGCAAAGAAGACATTTCTTTAATTGACCATATATTGAGCCTAGAGCAGTGGTTCTCGATGTGGGTTGGGATCATAGAGTGTATATAATAATGTAGGCTAGACTGCCTCCATTATTATGGCTTTCCCCATAGTGTTCAGCGCGGGCTAATGAAGCCAATTTCATGCTAGCAGTTTAGCCATGTTGAATTTCTGGAGCCTAATTCCATATGTGGTAGGCAATGTCAGGCCCGGGGGCGAAATCCGGCCCTCCAGCATTGAACCTCTGTCCCCTAAGATGATTTGGAGAAATATTACTGCACAAATCAACAACCTGTTAAAGTTCTCCCAGAATGCAGAAAATACTGTCAATGTCTTTAAAACTTCCAGGAAAAAACACCCCATTAGGTCATTTATGACGTAAAACATTGGCATTTGTGGAAAATGGTGCTTCATTTTGGAGCTTCGGTTTGTAGGTTCGGCCCTTGGTGATTTGACAATGAAGAAAATTGGCCCTCCATCAAGCAAACTTGCCTACCCCTGATATACGGTATGTGTGAGTTACGTTCTCATGGCAACCGCAGAGCAAGAAGGCACCTGATTGGCCAGTTATTTTTGTTAATATCTTAAATAATGTTGAAAGTATTAAAAGACAAAGAACAGGACGGTGAAGCGCGTGGTAAGACAAGCACGGGAGGGTCATATTAACAAGACTATTTCCAATAATGAGTTAAAAAGTTTCAATGGAAAGTCATTAGGAGCTTCTGGGGTCTGGAGCCAGCCCCTGCATGCCAACTGGCTTCACGGAGGACTAATGGAGGACCAATTGTACCTCCATTATTATCTACACTCTCTGGTTGGGACCCAAAACTGGGTCACGAGCCTTTGCCAAACCTAATTACTGATCGTTCTTTTAATATTTTCTGATAAAAACAATTATAATCAGTGCTTAAGTAAAGTAAACATTGCAAAGAAGTACTCAATTGTGACAAAAAATTACCAAACGGCGATGTAAAAGTTGAAATTCATATCATTTTGTGTCGTGTCTTGTCATGATACTTTGAAGGTTGGTCCCGAAGCTTCACCAGTTGAGAACCACTGGCCTAGAGGTCAAAGGGGGCGAGTGAACCCAGTCTAATCACTGTCCTCGCACTCGGCTGCAGCCAATAGACAATAGTCACTCGGCTATTCCCCACTGTTGTTTTCCTTTTGGAGCTGCAAGCCATATCTCTTATATTGTCTTCACCTTGCTGTATCCCCATTCAAGGCCCGTCAAAGCTTTGACCCCTTTTAGTCTTGTCTTGATGATTTCCTCTCACAATGGCCAGTTGATTGCTCCATTGGGACACTTCAGTTTACTGTTGTCCATATTATAGAATGTTTAAAAAGTCATGTAAATGCTGCGTTCATGTGGACTTTGGGAACTGGGGAAAACAACTGGGGAATTAGGGTCAAAACAAGCTTCTCAACTTCAGCACCTGACCTGACTACGGAAATCAGCTGATTTGTTAATTTATTGTTAAATAGTAAATAGTAAATTTCTCCATTGTGAGATCAATAAAGAACTATCTTATCTTAAATATGAGCTTTTTGGTCAAACACTGTTACTTTCATGAGTTTACTCTGAGCTGTCGTTTTCCACGGAGTAATGCATTAGCGAGAGAAATGCCCAATGTTTTGGTGATGTTCTATAAAACCAACAAACCAAAGTTTAGCTTTTGAAACGCTAACACCAACTTTAAATGGTTAGCCCTGTTGAACGCTAATCATTGATAAAAGTTATTATGTGGTGAAATCATAAAGAGCACATGAACACAAACCAACTGGGAACAACGGCATTCCTTCTCGGGGAAAGCGAGCTCCCCTGTTCACGTGAACGCGGAAAAAGTAAGCAACAAGTCCCTCCCTTTTATCTCTCTAGATCTCAGCAACAAATCATAGTCTTGCATTCTTACGGGTCGACCAATGAGAAGAGCTTTCCTGTGCACAGGGACCAAGGAGGGGCTTTCAGTCTAATCAGGGGGGGGCTAGATCGTTTACTTTAAAAATGTATCGGTCTCCTCATTTTGCAATCTTACAGACGTCTACCTGAAATGGGACAGTGATTTGTTAATTGGCAGTACACTGGACATAAAGTGCTCACGAAGTCAGTACCACAAAAGTAGTTTTTTGGGGAATGTGATCTTTGGCGTTTGGGGAACAAAAACTCAAAAGAAAAAAGTGAAAAACAAAGAACCAAGGCACTCCTCCCGCACTACAATTCTCTAATGTATTTGAGAAAGGCTGTTTGGATACGCGTGGAAGAAACCAGCAACATGTTTTAAAAGATTTTAATATGTATTAGCCCAGTACAATAAAAGCTTTTTAGAAAATGTAAATAGAGAATTGTAGTGTGGGAGGAGTGCCTTGGTTCTTTGTTTTTCTCTTAAATAAATAATATCTAATAATTGAATTCTGTGTGTTTTTTTTCTTTCCCTACAATATGCAACAATGACCGCACACACATTTAAAAATCATTATAAATGTGCCTCTTGTGCCACCATTTTAACACAAGATTGATGTCACCGTAATCCTGGGCGACTCATGAATGCTGAATTGATTGCTTTCAGACCACATTTGTGAGCGTAAATCCCAAAGTCACAATGTCCACTTCTTAATCTCCCTTAAACACACAGTCACCTGAGTGGCTCGATTGTTCTGTGCTCTTTGATGCGAGGGCGAGCTGGGTGGTCTACACTGTACCCACTTGGTCCGGACAATGGCAGAGAGCCTGTGTGTGCCGACGTTGGTCAGCTTTATTCATATGCCCTTGTGTTGCCATGGATATCGGGACTAGGGACTTTCTGTGAGGCTTGGGGCTGACGCTTACAATTTCAGCAACAGACTCATAGGGGCTGGGTGATACTGTATAGCAAAAAATAAACAAAAAATATTATCTTAATCTCGATTTTTTATGCATTTTTTTTTTACATATTTAAAACAAATGCGGCTTTTACTAATATCATGAGATAGGGATTTGAAAACAACATAGATTTTGTTCCTCCAAACTTTCCAAAGTCCAAATTGTCACTATCCAGACCAGGAGTTGTTTCTGCTGTACCTGTCAATAAGCACCATTGAGACAGACCATAGATTCAATCACTGTTCAATTGGCAGTTTCCGAATTAACTTTGTCGCCATAGTTTCCTGGTGCATTCAGTAGTTACAAACCAGGAAGGTAAGACAACTACCAGGCTACAGCTGCATAACAATGTGAACGTCAGTAAAGGAAAGGAATATACAGTACAGCACCGAAATTTACCTCACCATCAAAGCTACGGTTCACAAGCTCATAGGTTTACATACTCTTGTTTTAAGTTTACATACCCTTTTAATCTTTTGGCCATTTTGAAAAATCTTTTTTTCCACTCGTAGTTAGTGGTTGTGCAAAGCCATTTATCGCCAAAGAACTGAGTTTACTCTTTTGAAATCATAATGAAACAGAAACTACTCAAATGTCCCTGATCTAACGCTTACATGACCTTCAACAACTGCCAGGAAAACTGTTCAGGAGCAAAGAAAAACTCACTTCAGCTAAAATACAGGACTCTCTAAAAAAAAAGTGTGTTTGTTTCACGATGCACAATATGTAAACTTTTGATCAGGGACATTTGGATAGTTTCTAGTTGAAAAGCGTAAACAAACTTTTGAGCACAACTGTATAATGTAAGGTAAGTTCTTGTGCTGTATATTCCTTTCCTTTACTGCCGTTCACATTGTTGGCAGCGCTTTAATGCGAAACCAAGCAGCTGTAGCCTGGAGTTGCCCTACCTTCCTGGTTTGTAACTGCCGAATGCACCCGGAAACCATGGCGACCAAGCTAATTCAGAAACTGGCAATTTAAAGTGGATTAATCTGGTGTTACATTTGGTCAACACCAGTTAAAACGATTATTGGTATTGTACGCTCATGGTATTTTATAACATTGAACCAGCTTATGTTAAAAAAAATAATATTTTAATTCAAGGAGTCACGATCGCTCCAGTCCGTTGTTGCCGAAGAACGTGCCCTTAGTGCGGTGGACGACACGGACGAGCCACAGATGCTCACGTAAGCACAGGGAAGTACTTCAAAGCCAGATAAGAAAAACAAGACAGACATGGGATTTTGTACTTGCTCTTTCCTGGAACTGACTCCAGATTAGACCCCTGCGGAAAGTGAGGCAGTGGGCAGTTATGTGTGCAAAGGGCCAAAATCCCCTTTACCTCCCGAGATGAGCTATTGTTGGGGCTCCGTCACCCCCCACTCACCCCCGCGGAGAGCGTCTTGGCTGAAAACACTTCCTTGGCATGAAGTGTACTTGTTTTTTTTTTTGTTTTTTTTACATTGACTTAACATTCTCCTGCTGTGGCTATGTGTTGGGTTGCTAGCTTGCTATAGTGTAATTATCTTGGAGGAATTAAAGCCAAGCCCTCGTTGTCAAATTAAACTGAAAGGTCTGAAGATACTTTTTATACAAGCAGTGTAACATCCTGTCATTATTATTATTATTATATATATATATACATATATATTTATAACAATAGGGTTATCCTGTATCAGCAAAAGTGCAGATACAGGATCACAGGAGTAAAAGTATAAAAGTATCCACTGTAAAATGTACTTTAAAAGTAAAAAGTATTAAGAGTTTTTGTGCAGGATTTCTTTGATCCTTTGAATCTAACCAGGTCTAAACCAGTAAACCTGAACTAAACCAGAACTAATCAAGGTCTAAACCTGATCTTAACCTGATCTAAACTAGGCCTAAATGAGTAAACCACTATCTTGGGTCTAAACCAGGACTAAACTAGTGCTAAACTGGGTCTAAACCAGGACTAACCAAGGTCTAAACCTGATCTAAACCAGGTCTAAATGAGTAAACCACTAACTCAGGTCTAAACCAGGACTAAACTAGTGCTAAACCGGGTCTAAACCAGGACTAACCCAGGTCTAAACCTGATCTAACCCGGGTCTAAACCAGGATTAACCAGGGTCTAAACCTGATCTAAACCACTAACCCAGGTCTAGAACAGGTCTAAATTTGGTCTAAATCAGGACTACCACGTCTAAACTAGATCTAAACCGGGACTAAACTGGGACTAAACCATTTCATCGTAGAGCGGTCACTTTGAAAATAAAATACTTTCACTTTTAACCCAATTTTAAAAATGTAGCGTAGAAAGTAAAGATACAGTAGAAAGTAAAGATACAGGCTCTAAAATGTAGTGAAGTTAAAGTAAAAAGTATTCATCATAAAATCAACTTAAGAAAAGTAAAAGTACCTACAATTTGTACTTTTTACTATGTTACTTTCCACCACTGAATGTAACGATGTTGAAAGCTTTAACTGTACATATATAATATTATTTTTAGTACACAAGCTTCTCTCCGACTTTGAGGTGGCATTCTTTTACCAAAATAAACTGCCTTGTTCTTTCGACCACTGCAAAACATGTCACCTAGAGAAAAAGGCAGTAAGCTGTGAGATTATACAGGTCTTATATAAAAGGGGCTTTGTGTCTTTGTCTTCACCACATTCATATAAAAATAGGTTGCGTTCACGTGACATCACCACATTGTAAAGAGCCTATAGGTGGAGGGCAAGTGACTATGGTGGTATGCTGATTTTTAGTTTATTCCTGGGCCAATCCACAAGAAACAAAAACTGTCACAAAGTCCAATCTCTTCTCTGTCAGCACACATGAACAAACCTTTTTATTGCCGAAATGTGTCTATTCTTAAGCTCACTGTGACAAAAAATGTGATTCTCATTTTAGCTTTACCTGATTTTGTTTCTCCTAAAATTCACTAGGAGCAACAGATGAGACCAGCGTATGAGACCTACTTGAAGCCCCGTTCAGACCAAAGACGCGTTATCGCTCATGACGCTCATTCTTGAACGCGCGAATCTGCCAAGGACGCCGCTTATAGACGCACATTGACACAGCTACAGCTTTAACGCTGGCCCCTATGACATTGATATAGTGTGAGCACCGCTGACGTCATCATCTTCAGTGGCGCTCACAGTAAGCATCCGCCTGGCACTCCAGACGCCTGGGTTCAATCCCCACAGGTTACCATGTTTATATTCTTTTCACTTTTCAGTATTATACTTCAAAATATAATACTGTTGTCCCAACACAAGTCTCACTGACAAAACTATTTATTTTTGTCAGTCCCCATGTTCAGGGGTAAATCCGTATGATTTGTGTCTATATAGTGTGTTGAAAAAAGAGGTGTGCAGAGGGGTGGATTCGAACTAGCGGCCTCTCGTACCAAAAACGGTAACTCTACCTCTGAGCTAAGCAGATTGTAC
>OMNZ01046453.1:11004-31524 GCA_900303255.1 Lesueurigobius sanzi | reverse complement strand
ATGTTCTTACCTGAGCTTAGATGAGTTGATGCGTACCTGGTCTTTGTGCGTGCCCTCAGTCACGCAAAAAGACCAAAGATGTTGTTAGCATTAGCCTCTCCCAGCATATTCCTATGGAGCCAAACGGGGGTGAAGTTAGAAGCCACCAAGCTCTTCCACATTTTCCCTATTTAAATGCGGTTATGTGAGTAGTTACACGATCCAAGTATAGTCGATTTTCTAAGCTGATATTTGAAATGGTGAGGAAACGCTGGAAGTAAACAAATGACTTGTTGGGATCCCGAAACTTGCTATCTACATGAAAATATTTTTTCGGTTTTCGGTGCCATTCATTTTCAATACCATTAGTACCTAGCAGTGTTGTTTGCGTCAACGATAATTATGACTAAATCATTACGTTGACGACCCTTTTTTTCATGACGATAACGAGACGATGACGAGCTAAAAACGTGTCTTTGGGACTAAAACATGACGAGACGAATATGATTTTTCACTGACGAGACGAGACGGGACGAAAAGGTAAACAGGCTGGACGTCAACAGTTGTCCGCTTGCCCCGGTGAGTAAACCTTTTGCCCTGCTCTCCCTGCCTACTTCCCCAAGGCGCAGTCTGCTCCTCCGCTCAGAGCCTGTCCTCCCTGTGCACGTGCACGGCGCAGGGGAAGAGAGCGTGCACGTGGCAGCGTGGAGCAGAGCCACTCATAAGGTGGAGAGAGACAGCAAGTGTAACCATGTTTGATGTTCTTACCTGAGTTCTGAGTGATTTTCTGGCAGCCAGAACGTAGCTTTGTTTGTAGCAGAGCACTGCTAACGTAAAGCGAACAGCTGCAGCGTGTTCTCATGTTATGACCTTGTGACTCCGCCCCCGTCTCTGCAGACGAAGCGTCACTACTGTATTTACTAAATAAGCATTATATGGCCATAATTATGATAAATTATAATAAGTTATAATAAACTGAGAGATAATATCAGATAGCCTATATTCTTGTCTTGTTCTCAGTTGTGTGATAGATACAATTATTTGGCAGAATATATTGAAAATGGCAGTGATATGGCAGCTTTTGGAATTTAGTCAATAACTGACTAAAACTAGACTTATTTTAATAATAAAACTTATTTAAGTTTTCGTCGACTAAAACTAGACTTAAACCTTTTTGAGTTTTCATCAACTAAAACTTGACTAAAACTATCACATAAAGAAATTACTAAAATGTGACTAAAACTAAAGCATTTTCGTCCAAAAGACTAAGACTAAAACTCAAAAAAACTATCTTTTAACGGTACCCAGCCCAAGTCGGGATCCTGTGAAAATTTCTCTGAATTGTTTTTTTTCTCTTCTCTCTCTCTGTGCACTCATAGGGGGCTCTGAATTAATCTAATCAAATCCTGATGGTATATAGAAAGTATTTTTTCATGGCTGAAAAATAACTCAACAAACCAACGTGATACTGTAATTAAAACATTTTAAAAGCACTGTTTCAATTTATCTTGAGGCGATTATAAGTCAGCAAACATGTTTGTTATCCAGTCTATAAAGTACTGCAGGAACCTTGGACTTGGTCCTTCGAGAAGAATATTGGGGAGAAATCAGATGGTTAGTAATTACTTATTCATGTTCAGTGTCTCAAGAAGAGCATAAACATTTCACCAAGGCACAAAACACATCTTGTAAAAAGGTCTGTACAGAGCTTTTTACATTTTTTATTACAGAAGTTACCAAAGTAAATAACTTAACCTTGTACACACACAGGTAGCCTCAGCTTGTCTTATATTGTTCCACATAAACAATCTAATGATATAAGATCTCCTTCCACACATAACCCTATAGCTAGGAATAGATAAATCTCACTCGCTCGCTCCACATTGTATAACCATCATCCTCCACTCAGTCGCAGCCCTTCAGTTCTAACAAAGCGGGCTGTATATTGAAAAGTATAGCAGCGCACAGCCGCCCAATAATAATGAATAATGAACACAAAGCGCAGAATTATTCCCTTGCCGGATGAAGGCGAGATCCACCTACTTAGACACATTAAGAGCTAACCTTGGGAGACTGTAAATGACAAAAAATGATCACCCACTCACAAAATGTCTGCTCAAAACACCGTTACCTGTCACAGATGTGGTGTGGGCTATAATCATTCAAATTGCTAGCCAAGTTAAAAAACATGTCCCAAAATATCTCTACCCAATCTTGTCACCGAATGCTGTGGCACAGTAGTTAGCGCTTAGTTAGCACGCTTACCTCGCAGCAGGAAGCGGCAGCCGGCTAGTGTTGTAATAGAGCTACAATTTCACTTATTCCAGTAATGACTCCAATTTGTGAATAACAAAACCGCAGCTTCCTTCAGTAATAACTGGATAAGCTTGGCAAAGGTCGTCCCATTTCGAACTCCCTGCCAGTAAAATGCAGTATTGTGGTTTTTCTCTTTGACAGATTTGCTTGCTGTAAAAATATTTTCTCGCGCCGCTGTGCCCTCTCCCCGTCCTTTCCGCTTGTCTGGTAAATATTTGAGTATATTTTGTGTGAAAAGTCAAACCGCGGCATCACCTCTGCAGTCCGAAAGCGCACCGTCCCAAATGACCTCCTTTACCACGGGCTGCAAAGTCCATCATATTGTCTCATGAAACTCACACCGGCTGTTTGTTCTGGTCAAATACTGCTTAGTCGTGCATTAGCATCGGCAACACTCCAACTGCAGGGTATTTAGATAACACAGAAAAGTCAACGGATTTAAATATTGGGGAAAAAATATCAATGTTTGAGACAAAGAGAAGAAAAGCAGAACATGAACTGAGCACATGCGTACATGTACAGTATGTGAAACAAAAAAACACATCCTAAAACTACATTGAAACTGTTTTCTAATACTTTTTACTTAGGGCAGCAAAATATATTACAAAATATTGTTACTGCAATATTAGGTGATTTTCATTTCACAAGAAGCCACAATACATTGGCAAATTGCTGAAGTCTTCCATTTGACTTTTCATGGAACTTCAGGTTTTGATGTAATGTTCTACTTTAGTTCCATTTTAACCCTGTTTTGGTCTTGATTTGACACTATATAAGTAAAGCATTATGATGACAATTGGTGCCTCATAGCGCTGTCTACAACAGTGGTTCCCAAATTTTTTTGTCTTGCATACCCCTTGTATGGAGGACTTGGGCCTTTTATTTATATTCAAAGTACCCCCTTCCTCAATGGTGAGTTAGAAAGTGAATGACTAAAACACCTATTTATCAGTAAAAAGGCTACTAAATATTCTCAAACTATCACTCTTTACATTACTCCAAGTAACCCCTTCTAAGCTCTCGCGAACCCCCAAGGGTTCCCGTACCCCTGGTTGGGAAACACTGGTCTACACTACATGTCCTTATCATTGCTGTGTGTTAGCGCATATTAGTAGAAATCTTAATTTAGTGCTAAAAACTGTCTGTGTTGCTCCCTCTTCAAGTTAAACGACTATGACGCATGTGAATTTGAATTCTCCCTTTCGATTGGCTCTGACAGTATCCGTGACTTGGGGAGGTAATGCCTTTGTAGGCAAAGTTAGCGATCCTGCTCCAATGGAATTTCAAAGGGCTCCGTCTCCCACACGGCCCATAGCGAGTTGGAGTTTATTCATTTATTTCCTTCACAAATACGAAATTCTATTCTGATTCTGAAGAATTTGAACAAATCTACATATCAAACACTAGAGGGCGGCATAGTTGCAGTGTCTCGTCAGATATCAGCACGTTCATTTGATGTTTAAGGTGAAAAAAAACGAATTTCAAAGTCACTGATCCCCCTGCTCTGTTTCCTTTACGCTCAGCCACAGATCGTACATTTATGATCAGAGCAAACACTCCTATTAAGTTGAAATATTGCCTCTAAATCATACATTTGAACTGGAACGCACTCTCCATGCTCCATGTGCTACAACCGCCCACACACTCACCCCCTGCACGTCACCCCAAGGCCCCCGAGAACACCCTTTTCGCTGCGATTTTTGGATTTTGTTGGTGGATTTTTAAACACCTGATTCCTTTTTTTTATTTTTATTAAATGTAAAATAATATAATGTATTGTGACTGGAACATGTTGGAGATGCCAATATTCAAGACCACTATCGCATTGCATTTTTGTATCATATTGTGCAGGACTATTCTTATTGCCAGTATGTTTATTGCCCGTATATGAAGCAGTAAGCAAGACAGGCGCCTCAAAGTGGCGATATGAATGCAGTGGCAGATGAAATGAAATGAAATGGAAAGGTGTGTAAACAAAAACTAGTCATTAATCATTTGGAGAGCCGGCTTGTTATTGCGCACACGCCCTAATGTTCAGTTTGAACCGAGGGAGCAGGCATGAGAGGAGGCATTTGATTAGCATGGCCCAATGACAAACAGCAGAGCAATTTGTCTGAAGAGGAAGCCCTGAGAATTAGGATAATACACAACAATGGTGCACAGAAGGTGTCCAATGTTCAGGAACCATGCTTGCGGAGTGATGTATTACCTGTGAAATTGCAATTAGCCTCCACGCAACTACTCACAATGCTTGAACTTTGAAAATAGGAGAAGAAAACTGTGCTAGATTTTTTATTTTATAACAGCCTGTGTGTTGTTGTTTTATTTCCCTTGCATCACATTTCAGCAACACAAATCACCATACACATACTACTAATTTATATCTTAAAGAAGCAACACAGACATGACATCTTCTAACAATTTCAATACGAACACATGTAGCATAAGCAGAAGTGTCAATTGGTTGCCATCTCTACCATGGGTAAAATATAAAAATAAATAGTAGCACTTTGCCAACCCAAGAGTGTGAAGTCTTGGGTCTTGCCAGAAAACAGCACTTTGCAATGATCCAAAAAAACCAAGCTATCAGTGAGTTCATGATGAGAGGAAAACCAAGCGAATGAACACATATTAACTGAAGTTCTTCCGATTAGGTTAATTCTTCTCATGGTACGATGGTATGCTCTTATAGCCAGACTTGCATGTTTTGTTTTCCTTTCTAAATGACAAGCAGAACAATAATAGCTATTTCATAACACTGCAAGAGAGAGAATCAGCTCATGAAGTGTTGTTAGAATCCGAGAAGCCAGCGAAATCCAGAAGTGCGCTAGCCAGACTGTGAACCGGGACGAGGGGGCGTATCAGCTTTATCACACCTGGGGCACAGTCGGACAACAGATGCCGCTATCATCCTGGTACTTCAAGCAGGAAGACAGAAAAAAAAACTCTCTTGACATTTCTGAAGAAGGCAGGAGAGTGCGGCTGAAACTTGTAAAAGTAGTAACAAAAAAAAATTGTTTGGAAGATATACTCATTTACAATATCGAGTACATCTTCGAAGTCAAGAAATGAACAAAAAGCTGCAAAAACTGCTGCTAAAAAAAATAAAGAATTGAATATACTTGATGCATAATCTCTTAAAAACGGTATGATGTTCTTGTTTCAGGACTTAATTCATTTACCAGCACATTTTACATATTTTTATATTTTTTATATTTTATATTTTTATATTTTTGCAAAAATATTGCTTGATCGTCGTTATCGAGAATGTTCCTCTAAATATCGAGATGTTCATTGTTGTTAACATCGCCCACCTCTAAAAAGAAAAGTCAGATTAGGTTCATAAGGTCTTCTAGTAACGATGCTAGTTTCTTTTCTTATAGCGAGACCTGTGCATTTATTTTTACCTCAACAGTTTTGGCTGCTTCTGCTGCGGAAGCACACTCCCCAGACTGTGAACCGGGACGAGGGGGCTTATCAACTTTCTCACACCTGGGACACAGTTCTGAAGAAGTCGGACTGCAGATGGCCCCGTCTTCCTGCCACTACAAGTAGTAAAACACTGCCAAAAACTGATAAATCAGCTGACCAGACACAGGTAACTTTATTATACACAGGTCTCTGAGGTCTGGCTATAAGAAAAGAAACTAGCATCTAATGAGAACAAATTATCATCAAGTGAAGTTGTGACAGCTCCTATTCTAAAATACAAGGGGAGGAAACAGAGCCAAAACAGCTGTTCAGACAGAAGTTAGTGAAGTCATACGGGACGTGATGAATCACATTTACTGTGAAGAAAGCTTATGTTTCCAAACAATGATCTTGATTTAGACCGATGGTATATAATTCAGCATATTCTGGCAGTTCAGCTGGAAAATTGCCCGTCTTGGAAATGCAAGAATAACAGAATAAAAAGCGGCCAATTATCTGTAAAAGGGATAAATCACGGGCCTATGGAAACTCACAAAAGAGTGCTTGGGTAGAGGGCAGTAAACGACAGCGTGAAGGCATGCAGGACCATTTTAATGAAGTTATGGCTGCCATTATGTTGTCGAGAGTCCTTCGGCCGCTGGTTGTGGCCGAGTCGGTTCAACAGCGTGTGGTGGAGCATAGCAATGGGCTTCAGGAGGAAAAGTGCTCTTTATTGGTCTGATTGAAAGTAGCAGAGAAAATGGGCCGTTTCCTTTCGCAGTGTGTCATGCCATTCCCAATGCATAATAAACACAGCCATACGTGACTCAGCATACATGTGTGTCACGATTTCAAATACAGTAATAAGCCTGAATAATTTATATTGATTATTGTAGTTACGATTTTGTCAACAGGAATCACACATGCATCAGAACATAGAGATCCAAACCACAGTTTCAACAGGTTTTATACATATACCACTCAAATTGCAAATCATGTAGCTCTAGGTCACACAGAGTAGTATTGATCGTATACTGGTGTTACAGCAGCCCAATATGTCTTACTATAAATATCTCAATTCATCATTGAGTTACAGTGAGCCCAATTCATTTATTTCTTGAATCAAAATATAATACAGACTAAAATACACCCCACAAGAGACGCTGTTGTCTACTAAGCTGTTACAATTTCGCTTTGTGAAAATCATTGCCCTGGTTCTTTCAAAGTTTTGAATAAATTAACATTGAGGACATCATGTTGACTTGCTGTTATTACCGTGATTGAGTTTTTATGTGTAAGAATGTCTGTCACCAGTTGAAACACAAATAAAGCTTTGCCCCGTCCTGAATGTGAGATGAAAGCCATAATTTGTGTTTTTCACGTCTCTGTGGTAATCATATAAACTTTGATCAATGCGTACACTTGTGAAACTGTGTGATATATAAACTGTACTTTATTTTAATGTGCTGCCGTTACGACTGCAAATCCAAATTTAACTGCAGTAATAAAACTCTACGGCCCACATGGCTATAATCTAAAACTAACAGATGTATTTTACTTTCATGGAGACATGCAGAAGGCTCATATATCGCCGAATCAATAAAGTGTTAAATTTCACGTCAATGAGAAAGATAACGTTTGGGCGTTTTCCGATACAGAGAGAGAAAGACAAAGAATATAAGATCTATTAGAATTGCATTACTTTATTACACTCTGTACATTGTTGATTGTGTATTCATTAATGTTAACCGTCCTGTCTTACAGCAGGAAGATTGTGGGCCATAAGTTAAGCTTGTTGTATCTTTTATATGTATCTCCAAACTGCATTTGTTGTTGAATGCGGATGCTCTAGTGCCCCTCCTAAAGACTGCCACATGGATGCACTACAACCCCAATATTTAATAAAAATAAATACCAATTATAAATGCTTTTTTTCTGTCCAAGGTCATAACAGTTTTTGAGTTTGCGGCTGAATGGATAAACACGTATTACATTTGATTTCCAGAATATAAATCCTTTTAAAAGCACACGGTTCAACAATGCATGCGTTCCTTATCTTGATATTTGTTCTGGCATTAACACTGCTCCTTAGGGACCTCTGTTTCTTGCTGCTTTCCAACAGTCTGTAATTATTTATGGCAGCGTGAGGCGAGAGGTGTTGTTTAACTCGACACATTTTCCTCTACGATAACGTCACTATCACCAACCTGCACCTGAGCTAGTACTGATAACCTCATGCAGCGCCTATAGTTCCACTGCCAATGCACCAGCTTTGTTTTAGGTCTAAGCCATAAGCCCTCCATTAAAATTGCAAACAGAGGTTATGAGCGTAACTCTCCGGGGTCTTAGGGGTGACAGGAGCCCTGCTGGGATCAGACGGATTGAAACATTTTTTTTTTTCAAAAAGACACTTTACATGTTGGCCTCGATAAGGGAGGCTGGAATGAGTTATGCATTTTCCAGAAGCTTGTGCCCACTGGGGATACATACAGTATGTAAAGTTCAGAGTTATCAGAAAAGTGTGGCTCCACTTCAAGACGACAATGGCATATGATCAAATCCAAGAAAGTGATTTCCCAAGTTTTTAAAGGGGGGTATTATGCAAAATCGACTTTTTAGAGCTGTTAAGCATATTAAAATGTTGTTCCCTCATCAAAAACATAGCTGGAGTTTATCGATCCACTCGCACATGTTTGGGTAACCTCTGAATCTCTCCCCGGTGGATGTTTTTAGCAGCGCATGAGCTCCTCCACAAAGCTCCTCCTTTTCCCTAAAGCTCTTCCTGTTGCACTTACCTCTCCCTCTCAACAGTCGAGCTGCGTAGGAGCAGGAGGAGGGGGGAGGAAGGGGCTTAATGTGAGTTCACCTGTAGAATCAGGAAGTAAAAATACTGCAGATTTTGTTTTTGTTGTTTTATATCATTATAGGATTTTCTAGTGTAAAATAATGTTCAAGATGTGTTTGAGATTATTAAAATGCACGGAAAATTTAATATACGCTTAGTTTATATATTAGTATACAATATGTGGTTTATATATGGTTAGTTTACATACTAAATTGTACATTTATCAGTAGATGTCCTTCAGCTAAAGTGATCCAGCTCAATAACAGATTGAGTGTAACATGCATGCAACATTTTTTCCATAGTAACTGTGGTTGTCCTTCATGGCACGGTGAGGTGCCATGAAGGACACTGAGCCTTTGTGAAGAGAAAATATTTTAAAATGACTGCAAAGCTACTGTTCGACTGGCCTCGTGAAAAACAATTAAGCGACAGAGATGTTGGTCCATTGATTCGTACTGTAATCAAAAGACTGTTTAATTAAAGTGGCTAATTAAAGAAGCACTTAACTAAAGGTTGGGGGTTTCTGGAAAACATTGGAAATACAGAAATACGTGGATTTTTCCACACAAAGAAAGAATCGATTTGAAAGAAAAATATGCCCCCAAATCTTCATGTATTAGTTTTACTGCCTTGAAAGTAAACTTCCAAAAAGTACAGTGGCAGTAAAGTAGAAAGAACAAGCAGAAATTATTGCAAAAAATATATTGAACTATATATAAATATATAGTTCATTTTAAAAAGAGTAGTTGAATGTTAATGGGCTCATAATAATATCGTTGTTCTCCACTGGCACAAGCAGACGAACGCAGCCACCACATAATCTTTTCCTAAACCAACTTTATATTTAATAAAGAAGCAAAAATCTAATTTTAAAATCACTTAGGTAACTGACATGTGATGTGTGAACCGATCCTGACCTACAAGATGATCCGTTATAAACAACCATTACATTTCAGTAGGTTCAAGCATAACGCAAAAACACAGCTGCGATGAAAGCGAAAGGCAAATATTCCACAACTAAAACAAGCTGTAACATCACTGTGAGCAGCTTTGAGCCAGATCTGCCATTATCAACACCTGCCCGAGTCCATTTCCAAAGTCTATTTATCACATTTGATTAGAGGGATGTCTTCAGCAGTGCCCAGTGTATCACGCCTAATAAAACGGCAGTCTAGTTGACAGTAGATTTGTTGCGGGGTTCTCCTCATAAATCCGCGCTCTGACGGATGAGCTGCTCAGCGATGCATCTGGATCCTCCACTGTACCTCATCCAGAAACATGTCGTCCTCTGCGCATTGGCACCAAGCTATATATAATTAGTCAGCTGTAGTTAATGTACAAAATATGTCTTTTTAATTGTCCCCTCAGAGACTTGCAAACACTATACCAATGCTCCATCTGCCCGTATACTATTTCTGCTCCGCTTACTCCGTTGCCACCAAGACAAGCGTGTGATATCTCGGCTGCTTTGCAATTTAAAACGCGTCGGAAGCTCTTGCCAAAGTCCTGAAGATGAATCATTTTGTAACTTAGTATTGCATCATTTGGCCTTGCAGTGCGTTACCGACAGATGCAGTTACCCCGAAATGAGCAAACTTGTTTAGGGTTTGCATAAAACATACCAGATGCCTGCCTCGTAAAAGTATGTTGCTGAGGATGGTGGTTAATCCTCGCTATTTACACATTTGATTGGGTGGGGGAACTGGTTGAGTATCCAATTAAGACGAGGCCTTGGGAGGTGGCATTTAACCTCCTGCTGCGTTACGTGTGAGAGTGGGAGGAAGTGATTAATGTGGGGAATACATAAAAAAATTAGCCTTGAGTGTGTGAAAGGTGGTGTGAAAATTGTCCACTGTAAAAGCCTTACAACAATGGATCATAATTTAAGTTCAAGATCAATGTATACTTCCATTCTTTTCCTATGTGATTAAGCTGAGGTCTGATGTTCAAGTTGTATAATTATTATACTTAAAGGCCCTATAGCTGATTTTTTTTTCCTAGCAGTGGAATGAAATGAATTCTGTCCTCCTTTAGTATAATGTAAACTCCGACATTTGTGTACCGTGGCTCTAAAAATAAAGTATTTTTATCTACTACGTGAGCTTTCAGGCAAGTTTTCTGTAACAGTGACCCTGAAAAGTGACCTTGCAAGTTGTGAAATGTGGTTATAAACTTACCCCTGTGAAGAATTGGGCTGTTTGAAATGTAGTAGGAAACTTAGGAATGAGTTTGGACCACAAGTATCAATTACATTAATTTGTTCCTTCTTTCCTGGTCCGTCCATCCATCTTCTTCTGCTTATCTGTTGCTGGCTCGCGGGGGCAGCAGTCCTAGCTGCCCGGATCACATTGCACCAGGGTCCAAAGGAGGACGGCACCACGACGCTCCTTCACCTCTGGGTGACGTAACAGTCCTTGAGTCTCTCTTCATAAGGAGCTTCTGAACCGCTCTTGGTCTGACCCATCACCTAGGACCTGTTTGCCGTGGGAGACCCTACCAGGAGCATAATGGCCCAGACACAGAGCTTCTAGGTTCATTCGGGTGCTCAACCCCTCCACCACGATACAGTGGCAGTTTGAGGAGGGGTTCTTTCCTTGTTTGCAATAAAACAAAACAAAATAATCAGGTATAGTGCAATTCAATCAATCAATCAAAGTTTATTTATAAAGCGAACATTAACATGTTACCTGCTTATAGAGACTGTAAGTTTTAATCTAGGGGTATTAAATTAAACTTACCACAAACGAAATAATCAATCAATCAAAATGTATTTACAGTATATAGCACATTTAAATGCCTAAATAAATTTTTAGCAACACGCAATGACTTAAAAGAAAATACTAAATCAGTACCCTGACAGGACAAAAGTAAAACTAAATTGGAAAAACTAAAAAGTGAACTTTTGCACACTGGAGTTATGTGTTTTTGTTGAAGTCATATTGTTATATCATGAAACCCTAATATAAGGGTTCATTTTATCGAGTGAGATTTACAGAAGTCTCTTGTGGTTATGTTTTGAAAAGCAGTTACCGAACAAAGAAAACCTGTGATGATGAGTCCGACTGTGACGGTGGATATTCCCAGTGACTGGCGCTTCATTAGACTCAAAGGCAGCAGCTAAACCACATCTGTTCAGCAGAGGCACACAGCGGGAAGAGCAGAGGCCGTGTCGTTCCCTCAGATCAATGGTGACACGTTTCAGCAGTCAACATCTCGGGTTTAGAGGAGTTGACTCAAGTGATGTCGATAAAGGAGGCTTAAACTAGTAACAGTAGTAGCCCTTAGCCACTAATAGCTGTAGTCCACATGCTCAATAGAATTTCAACATTGAAAGGTTGATTGCTTGAAAAATGTATCTAAAATTATGCCACTGGTCAAATTCTATTGCTATAATGACACAATTTACTTAGAAGATGTTCATAAAAAATGTAGGTAAATTGGATTTGAACACAGAGAGTTTTATGAATTTACTATATTCAACATACAGTATATCCCTCCATTCCCATTCTGTAAACACCTTTTGATTATAATGAAAGTAATCAAGAAAGCCCCCCAAAATACTGAGATATTTATTTTTGTCAATATCGCCCACCTCCGCTTCTATTTTGACAAGCTGAATTTTAATAATTGTTTGCTTGCTTTAAAGGACAGGCATATCATGCAAAATAGACTTTTTAGAGCTCTAAGGTAAACATACCGGGAGTCGTTTTCGCTCCGTTCATGCAGTTTTCAGTAATCCTGTTTACTTTAGTAGTGTTTCTTGGTCAACATATCAACTATGGTTTGGTTTAAAATATCAATGTTCAGGTACCCTAATAGTGTTTTTAAGTCTATAGGTTGTGTTCATGTTATAGAATTATATTTCAGTTGGAGGGCAATTAGCCTGGCAAGCCAGCCTGACTCCATGTATGAGATACATTGGAAGACAGTCTGGGATTGCGTTGTTGGCTGCTCAAACTCAACGTTATCAGACCAATCACAGCACGGGAGGCGGGAGTTAGCATTTTCAGCTGTCAACAAACTAGTCAAGATCCCGCTGCAACGGAGCGATGTTTTAGCTCTGCCTTATCTTCTGTTTTGAATGAGCTGAACTTGTCCTTAAAACCACAACAACTGGCTGCTCTGAAGGCTTTTCTTTTTTAAAAAGGATGTTTTCGCCACTCTTCCTACTGCGTTCACGTCACATCCGTGTTTCTCTTGGTTTACAATGGGTTTGCTAGTCCAGCCTCTAGTCTCGAATTTGAAAGCCAGCCAACGGCGCAATCCCAGACTATCTACCAATGTATCTCATACATAGAGTCAGGCTGGCTTGTCAGGCTAGGTGCCACTATAACTACAGTATATGATGAGAGAGTTATTGAAAGAGATGTCCAGAAAGAATAAAGACAAATGTTGTACTTGATCAGTATTTGATAGCGATTGGATTCACAAATCTGCCATATTATTCTAGTACTACTGGCCAACATCATGCACATATTTTTGAATATTGTCACAACTTCTAGCTACCTTTATGAGAAAATAATTAGACAGTGAAGACATTGAACTTTGTGACAGTTTTTGTTTCATGTGAATTGGTCCAGGAATTACTGACAAAGTAGCAATAAACTAAGACTAGAAATCTGCATATTGACCGTTACCATACCATACCTCACCACGCAACCTATTTTTAAGCCTCATGCGCATGGTATGTCCACTTAAAAAAGCTTTGACTTTTCAACATGGTCCTCTCTGCAGCAGAATCACTCAATTCTTCGCCAATTTCTCCCACGTCAGTTCAAGCATCCCTCCCGGGCCTGGGCCAGAGTGGCTTTGGGCCGCACCTGTCAGCTGGAGTTGTGGGAAAGCCAAGAGCCCGTTTGTTTGTCTGTCTATCTCTCTACGGTCACTTCTCTCATCATCTCTCCTCCTCTCTCTGCTGCTGCTGCTCCTTCCTTTTGGCCTTCCTCAATCACAGCCAAACTTCATATGCGCCTTTAATGCACACCCCCAACGCCGTCTGCGCGCACCTGTGAGCGAAAAAACAGAGGTCGTCTTTCTGTGCCTTTGCCCGTTACGCAACCCCCCTCCCCCTCGGGCAGCCTCTCCGTCACCGCGGGAATGGCAGAGATAAGCTACAACGCTACACCTGTGCGCCGCGTGAATGCCAAAATCCCGATTCGCAGACAGCCAATTCCAGGCCAAATAATGGAATCAACAGAGCTCGGCGTCAGACAAATCAGGCTGACGGCTCAATCTCACACTTCCAATTTCAAAGCACGTTACATACGAGCTCATTATCTAAACCAGAGAGCCAATCAGGGGGGGGAAGACTATTGAAACTGCCACAATGGTCCTTGTGAGGGATTACGCGCAGAAAGCTCATTTACAGGTGCGAGAGAAGCATATTTACTTTGTAGCAAAAGTGCTGGTGGGCATATTTGGGATGATTACAGATGTATTACGCACCGCCATGGAGTCATGTATAAAAGAAAAGCTAAGGAGCATATTTTTCTGGCTTCACAAGCTAAACATCAACAGCAAAGTGGGTGTCCTAGTGCATGTAAAAGTATGCTGAAAATGAAACCATAAGAACGACTGCGACAGATGGACAACTGGGGGAACTTAGGCTTCTTAAATATTACAACTATCCATCCATCCATCTTCTTCCGCTTATCCGTTACCAGGTCGCAGGGGCAGCAATCGTAGCTGCCCGGATCACACTGCACCAGTCCCTTATGGCTCCTCCTGCAGGTGGTGGGTCCACAGGAGGACGGCCTCATGGCGCTCCTTCACCTCTGGGCGACGTGGGCCTTGATAGTCTCATCATGAGGGGCTTCTGGACCGCTCTTGGTCTGACCCATCACAGAAGACCTTTTTGTCATGGGAGACCCTACCAGGAGCATAATGACCCAGACAACAGAGCTCCTAGGATCATTCGGGTGCTCAGACCCCTTCACCACGATAAGGTGGCAGTTTGAGGAGGGGGAATTACAACTATAACGTCTCAAAATCATTGCAGAAGAATGCATTTTCTTTTCTGTGTTTACTATTTTCTAATAGGGCTGGGCAATATCGCCAAAAAATCTTATCACGATTTTCTTGTCTTTAGATCACAATTTTGATTTTCTCACAATTCATATGTACGTTGTTTTTTAAAGGCGACTAAAGCCATGTGCTTCTTCTTGGGTTTAGACCTGGTGTTGTAGTGGTTTAGTCTTGGTTAAGGCCTGTTTTAGTCCAAGTTTCAGTCCTTACATGTGAGTCTGTGATATTGTCCAGGTGTAGACCCGATTTAGTCCTGGTTTAGTCCAGGGTAATCATCGTTTCATTCTGTCCCTGGTTTAGTCCTTTTTAGTTTGGTCCTGGTTTAGACCTTGATTACAGCCTCTGCTTTAGTCTGCTTTACTTCTTGGTTTAGTCCCGGTTTAACCCAGATTCAGTCCGTGATATTGTCCGATTTTAGACCTGATTTAGACCAAGTTTTCTCCTGGTTTATTCCCGGTTTAATCCTGACTGTAGAAGCAGTGAGCTCAAAGCTGTGTTAAACATATAAGCCACTGAATCACGATATGACGATGTCACCAAAAAGGCAGATCGTCACAGAGATCAGATCACAATTCGATTTTTATAATCATATCACCCAGCCCGATAATCAACTGATAATGACAACAGAAACTACTAAAACGACCCTGATCAATGTCTATTAAGTCTTAAAATTTCTGCTGTGTTATCTGAGAACATATTCTTCTGCAACCAGAGCAATATTTTCTGTTCAATTATGCACTTTGTTCTGCGTTTCTCACAGTTCAAAAGGCTCTGAAGGGCAAAATAACAGCTAAACAAAAGATGAACTGCGGGTGAAGAAGCAGGAGTTTCTCAAATCAGGTATCAATGAGACCAGCAGAGAGGCAGCCTCAGGGAGAGGTCTGTGCGTGTCCACAATATAATTATAGATTTAGTAAACCCCGGGCTTAGTCTGACTCCATCAACCTCTCGTTTGTTGAGTTAAGGACTACTGACTGTAATGAGCTGTGGAAGAGCAAAAGGGAAACTACACCTCTGCAATGAACACGAGGATAATGATGAGCACACACGTTACTGCAGTTTTAAAGTATACCAAGAAAAAGAGAAGCGGAAACTTGATATAAGAAAAATATATATATTAAGAACTTCTTTTATGACATGTGTACGATTGACATTACTGGATTCACATTGATTTCATTTTATCCCAATCTTAAGAGTGGTTCACAAAACTGCCCCTTAAAAAGCATGTGCCCCTTCTGGTTAAAAATAAGAGTGAATTGTTTTGTTTTGTTGTTTTTCTGATGATCCACTCTACCTAATAGTTATGACCCATAGCAGGGAGTCAACCGTTACCCCAAGAGGAAACAAAAGTAGCGTGCCACATCTATATTTACTAAACAGTGGGGTTCTGAGAGTCCTCCCCTTGGAAGATTTCAAAGGAACTGGTCATATTTTCTGTATTTTTGGAGTATTTTAAAGGAGTCATATTTCTCAAGCCATCCGAGGGGTCAGAGGATACAGTACATGCTGGAGGGCCGGATTTAGCCCCCGGGCCTGACGTTGCCTACCCCTGTCATACCCTGTAAGAAGAATTGGGGAACTTCAACTCACAATTGTTTGTTGAGGTTTTTCCGCAACATTTTAAGCTCAGTGAAACTTTGGACGTATGTTAAGGATCATAAGTTGGGGTAATATTCAGTTTTACCTCAAAAGCGCTCAAAAGAAGAAGATAAAGAATATATCTGTGTAGTTCTTAGTCATACAGGAGTTGTCCATCGTAGGCCAAGATTCTTCAGTCTTCATCTGTACTCTGTAGCGAGGAAGATCTTTGGACTAAGATTGAAACGTCCGACACTTCAACTACAGAGTACAGATGAAGACTGAAGAATCTTGGCCTACGGTAAAGAATATGTTTTTAAATTTCTTAAATGCACAGGTTTGGGACTACTTTCTCAGCGCATGAATATAGCAGTGTCCATGCAAGATCCAGTTCAAATGTGTCAACTTGACAAAGTGATTTTTCTCATTTATGACTATAATATAATTATCTCTAAGAAATTACTGAAATGGCCATATGATGACAGCATGTTGTCTAACTGCACATACAGTAATTACAAGCTGCATCATGTTAAATCAACATTGATCAATGAGTAATCTGGATACAAATAAGACAGACTATACCTATCTCTCACCTTTTTTTAAATAATAGCTAACAACAGCGAATGCCGCGCTGGTCGGCGGCCGCGAGGGTGACCAAAGAAGAGGTGGATGGACAGAATTAAGGAAGATCTTAAAGAAATCCAAGCCACTCCCGAAGATGCTCTGGATCGGACAAAATGGAGGAGACTGTGCCAAAAAGCAGACCCTGTGCCAAAGCGGGACAAGCGCTAGGAAAGAAGAGATTGGCAACACCAGATATCTGAAGTATACCGAGAAATTACCAACAAATTGGTGATTTCAAAACCTCTTCAAATCCTTGGCTTTCTTGGTGCTTCGTTTTTGCATGTCTGTCTGATCTTTTAATGGCTCCGCTGCAAGTCTATAAGGCTGAACTATCAAACAGTAAATCTTTGACGATAAATCCATTTAATGGCCCAGAAAAACAACATTACGGCGATACACATGCTCTTCCGCTAATTGGCCACAGACTGGAAATGCATTTATTAGCACAATATAAAACGTGGGATGCTCCTGATTCAAAATCCAATCAAGGTCTTAACCCTCTCTGTTCATTACACTAATCGATGCAGAGCAAATCCGCCCCAGTTTTATCGCACAGGCAACAAAGTCTGCGATGTCATATCAGGCTGTCCGGACAAACAGTTCATACTAATAAGCAGAGAAGCGCAATTAGTGGGAAATAACAGAAGACATGGAATATATTGATGTACGGTCCATGGAGAAATGAAAAGCATGTTGAAATTATCATAAAGACCAGAGTGGTGTGAATCAGTGCAATACACGCATTTGGAAATGGTACAGTTGGCTTTAGAAATATGACTTCATACTCATAATAGTGGAGTAAAGAAACAAGATGAAGAGAGAGGCATAAACACAAGGCGTGAAAATTGTGTCTCAAAAGTTGTTTCATGCTGATTGTGGAGTAAATGTGCCAAAGAGAATGGGTCTAGTTACCAAAAGCTCAGGGCATCTTCCAGTGGTGGAACGTAACAAAGTGCAAAGTTCAAATTTAGGTATGTTTTCTTTATCTTAGTATATTTTGAGATGAATACTGAACGAACAGGGCTGAATATAAGTCAGTGGGATAAATAAACCAGTTTGGTGTCCAGTAAGACGATTCCTGAATGAAAGTGCGTAAAGGCTGCTGAAATAGGCTGTTTAATGGCGACGATCAACGAGAGGCGAGGAGAGACAGAAGGGGAGGAGCCTATGTCAGTGCTGCAGCTGTCTGTGAATGCTACAGGCGGTGGACTGTGTTAATTTTGGCAGCAAATTTTAATTTAGTTTTAGTCTTAGTCTTTTGAAATAGCAAAAATCCCACGTAAATTTGAAATATTATATATATATATTATTGTAATATTATTGTTTTCAATATTTGATAATATTCTCTGCTTCATGAAGCGTCTCCCACATGAACAAACACAGAGTTGTTCCTTTGGCAATAAATTTAAATGATATGAAGCTCTTTCAAACTAAAGTCACTGAAGTTTGGATCATTTTAGTCCTTTCTTTTCATTTTTATTTAGTCTTTTTTTAGTCGATGTTTATATTTTTTTTAGTCGAGATTTAGTCATAGTATTAGTCTCATGAACCAACTTTAATTTAGTTTTAGTCTAATTTTAGTACCCAAAAATACTACTGTGACTAAAATTAGGACGAAATTAACATTGATGGGAGACACATGTAACCACAGGCTGCGGGTTTTGTGTGTCCGGATAAATCTATGAATTAGCCGCATCGCTGTAGATGCTGCAGTGTTCGAGGCGTGTGCAAAAAAGTAGCGGCTTACAGCCCGAAAAATACAATACATTTTGGAACTGAAGTAAATTGAATAGTGGTTTAAACAAATCTAAAACACCAACAGCATGTTCAGTCCCTGACCTGGTTTAGAACTACAGTAGTTTATGGTTTAGACCTGGTTTGATAACAAAAGAACATCCATTACAAAAAAAAACACATTTAACCCTTTCAAAAGTAAAAAAAAAAATGGTGTCAAGTATTCTTACATTTTACTAATAAAGTGGATTTGAAAGCGGATACTTTTATACTTTGACTTGAGTAGAATTGTCATGTTTTTGTTGTATCTGAACTGAAAATTGAGTATTTCTTCCACCACTGAGAGTCTTCACATCGATTTTCAACAATGCCTGAGAGAAAGTTTACAAGACCCCTTTCTGAACTGTAGACCACCAGCAGTGCGTAACATACTCCAATAGTAACAGCCAATTGAAGAGATTGAACAAAATAACATCGTACATTTCACAACAAACTTAACCCCAGGACAGCATCAAAAGTAGAAAACGCTGCACTCACCCAGTCCTGGAGGGCTCTCGGGGCACGGTGGCAGCGGCTTGGGCGACGGCGTCTGGTTCGTCTCCGGCTGAAGGCTTCCCCCGAGCTGCTCCCCCGTCGCCAAGAAACTGGCCATTGTCCCGTTGGGCCTGGACAGGTTGTAGTAGTAGTAATGATGCCCGCCGCTGATGTTATTCCTGGACCCGTTGCGTCCGTTGTTGAAGCGGCTGAAGAGGTCGAACCGCTGGGAGTAAACGTCGAAGTACAGGATCATCATGATGAGGAAGTGGAGCAGGCAGAGGAGCAGCACGCCTTTGCAGATGCGCTCCAAAGTCCGGCCCAACATCAGCCGGGTCATGGCCGAGGACAGGGACCCAGCCACGGTGACGCTGGACAGTGACAGCTAAGGGCATGCGTTCATCCTGGGGAGGTTTTGGAAGGTTTATTAGCCACGCGAAGCTGTCCCGGTTCAGGTAGACGCTAGCTTCTTTCGTGACATCGAAAATATGGCGTTTTTAACTTTCGATGTCCGCGGTTTAGTGTCAACGAAGGCGAAGGTGATTAGTTATGGCTGACAACCACAGTTCTTTTCAAGGGTTACGGGTTTACCGAAAAAGATCCTACCCTTGTGACAAAAAGGGAAAATCAGACCAGGAACGAGAAGTAAATTATGAGGAAAAAAGCCCTGGTAGCTAAATCCTGCTAGCTAAGTTTTGCAAAGGTCATGACATCACAGAAAGGACTCTAGTTTCTGCCGGCGTAAGATAATTTTTTGAACTTTCTATACAACTACGGATGTGCGCGATAATTAGCCAAATTTAGTAGTATTTTCGCAGATTTGTGTTAAGGTCAGCAGCTTCGAAACAGCCAACTCCTGCAACTGTCTAAGGCTTGGCAGCTTAGTTATTTCTTGCTGCATGATATAAATGACTGTGTTGTCTTTGAAAGTATGGATATGCCCAGGAAGCAGCGTTAATTCTGCAGCGTGTCATCAGTTGTAAGACGTAGGCAGGGGTATGTCCAGGGCTGAATCATATATCAGCCCGGTGTTATCCAAAGGCCAGACCAATCAGTCTGAACCCTGAGCTCTGAACTGCCAGTGGTTCACGGGAGGTGGCAAACATTCATTATTGAGCGGAGGAAAAGGTCAGGCGCTCTTTCCGCCAAGATGGTTCCAGGTCACTTCTTGGTGAGTGGTTGTGAAATATCAGGCACCTAATGGGAGACACAGAGAAGGGGAAAGAGTTATAATAAATGGACCGGTAATAATATGGGCAATTATATAAAAAGGAAGCATTTTGCTGTTTAAGTTTCTTCTATGTCAGACAAATGGGTAAGTGATGTGTTATTCATTTAGCTTAACATGTTTCGATGACCAATCCTGCCATGTTCTTCAGGATCGGTCATCGAAACATGTTAAGGTAAATGAATAACACATTGCTTACCTATTTGTCTGACATATGAGATACTTAAACAGTAAAGTAACTAGAAGA
>OMNZ01046451.1:0-18932 GCA_900303255.1 Lesueurigobius sanzi | reverse complement strand
ACCTTTAGCATTAAGAGAGGAGGGGCTCAGAGGCTGACTCCTCCTGCTGGTTCACTAGCTTTATAAACCCACTTCGTGCTCCAGGCCTTCAGTAGCTGATGACGATCTTTGGAGTAAGATCGAAACGTCCTACATTTCAACTACAGAGTACAGATGAAGACTGAAGAATTTTTGCCTGTATGTGGCTACCTTTAGTCAACATCTCCTGGAGACGAGCTGGAGATGTCCCCGCTCCCGGTAAAGTTACAAGTGAAATCTTAGGAGAGGTGAGGCGCTCACAGCAAAGACACATGTTTTTGGGGGTATTTTTCAACAATAAAAATATCTGTAATTAAATAGAGGCCTAGACTTTATTCCAATTATTGTGTGAAATGTTACCCCGTAACTTAAGTACTGTACTTAAATGTAGTTTTTTAGGATTTGTATGCTACATGGAGTCTTTTTGCTGGATAACTTATTACAGTACTCCTAAACTACTAAAAGGTTCCGGAGTAAAAAGTATAATGTTGTTGGCAGCTTGATTCATGTAAAAGTCCAAGGATGATCACCCAAAACAGTAGGGGGCAGTGTGCCAACTTAAAATTGTGTCGTGACTTAATCCAACTTCTGTATATGTATTAGATTAGAATTACTGTGTGCATATGTATTTGATATTATTCTTTGTATAGTACTACTATCTTTATTTCATCAGTGGTTTGTGATGAAACTAATTTTCGATTCTTTGCATGTTATGATTCTAAGCGGTAGGAGAAATGACCCTGAAAAAGTCCTAGGTTTGACCAGTTTTAGTCCTGGTTTAGATTTGGAGCATTAAAAACCTAGATCTTGTTTAGTCCAGGGTTCAGATGTGGTGTAATGTTGGTCTTAGGTGGTGGGAAGATTTGAGACCCACTAATCTCTATGACACAGCGGAGCCATATTCTTCCGGCTAAACGGTCTCTAATGTGCAGTGACAGGGATATGCATATTTAATTTGAGATAATTGCTGACAGTATGCATTGGGATAGAACACATGATGAAGATGGGTCGATGGGTTAATGGCCATTCATTCCTAAAGAGAGGTTTTATCATTATAGAGCGCTGCAGGCGAGAATCGTGGTTCAATGACACTGAGAGGTTTTGATGAAGGGTCAGTGCTCATAGTTTAACGATGCCCTGATGCAGTCTGCGTTTCAGAGATAGGAAGATGTTGTGTTCAGTATCATTCTGATTAAATTCATTTACCTTGGGGCATTGGACAGTAACGTTCTTATAACTGGTCAGGGAAATGTAAGGTTGCTTTTCATTTAAAGTTACGGCTGTATGTAGATATTAGATAGATTTATTTAATAATACAGGTGTAATTCTAGGTTTCATAGGTTTTCAACGTTTTGAGTCGTGCCAAGTCGAATTGCCTGATGAACAGCTGTGTCCTCAAGGCTGGCAGTAGGCTGAACTTTCCCCATCCCTCCTTCTACCGCCCTTCTGATAATGTTAATATTGCTGTGCTAAGGGTAGGAGAGAGATCATTTATAATTATTTATAACAGTGGTTCTCAACTGGTGGGTCAGGGGACCTTTTTCAGTGCGTCCCAGGCCTTTGCCAAATCCTTTTATTAATAATAAATAACAATTGTTTGTTTATTTGTTTGGTTGGGACAGTGCATGAGAATGCATGTAAACATAGCACTCCGGATTGTAGCCTTGGGCTAATTTCCATCCATTGTCCAACATTCGCACTCACAAACTCACTCTCATTCATCCTGCTCTATTGTACATGATTTTAGTGGTAGTTGAAACTGGAGCATCTGGAGGAAACCTACGCAGACACGAGGAGAATATGTAAACTCCACACAGAAAGGCCCCGCCCGGGCCGGCAGTCAAACCTGGGACCTTCTAGCTGTGAAGCACGAACGCTAACTGCTGTGCGACTGTGCCGCCCAATAGGAGCGATCGCTGTCATCGTTTTCTTCCGCAATTTTCGGCGGATGTTTGGGGCGAATGGTCGGCAACAGCTGATGCATTCAGACGTGTAGCGCTGTTTATGTAAATCACAGATCTGATACAACGCCTGGGAAGCACTGCTCTGTTTGTGAACAATGTTTTTGCCTCTCATAGAACTATTATTTACTATACTATTATTTATTTAAAATATTCATGTTGCCAACCGAAGCCCCGGACGTGACAAAATCATGATCGCTCGTATAATCAACGTATTTTTTTTAAATATTTTTTGATAAAAAGATGCATGATCAATGCCACAATCAACTAAACTCTGCAAAGAAACACTAGCTTTGATTATCCAATGTGCTAAAAATGGCCAAACTGCATGTTTTTATTAAAAAGTACAAATTGCAATTAATATTTTTTGGGTCGTGACTTGCCATGATATGTTGATGGTGGGTCCCAAAGCTACACCAGTTGAGAAACACTGATTTATAATACATTACAGACAATATTTATTCATAGTTACATAATAGACATGGATTACTGTATAAATATAGAGCTACAGTAGTAGTACCCCTTAGTACCCTAAATAAATAAAACAAAATTGAGGCTTACGGATTTGTGTCAAAAAAAGTCATGTCGGTGCAATGAGAGTTAGTTCTCATTTGACTTACCTCATTCACAACCAAGATTAAATAAATACATTTCTAAAATTCCATGAGAGACTAAATCTTTATTGCTTTATTATTCAAAACTATACAGCTCATTTGGAGAGAGAGAGTGTAGCCTGTGTTCTTGTTACCTGTCAGTCGTGTGCACAGCCAGACTCTGCAGATCCTGCTCTTCACTGACTTTGGTCTGGAGACACTTGAGCTCCTCCGTCAGCTTCCTCACAGCCTGCTCTGCTTTCCAGCGTCGCTCTCTCTCCTGGTCACGCTCCTCCACTATGGTCTATGCCAGACACGTATATAGTAGATAGAATTACTGTGGCAGTATATAACACCAGTGCTCAGTTCTCATCCTGCAGAGTGGTTACATTATTTCCAATTAAAAAAAAAGAAATCCTCTTTAAAAGTATTTGTCATTTGGAATAAAATGTAATTGCTTTGAATAAAAACAGTTGAACACTTCTTTATTTCATTTCATTTTTAAAAAGATTTCTTGCTATTTGAGTCGAGGTTGGAGCATTTTTGTTTTGCTTTTTCTAGAATAGTCCTGGTTTTGGTCTGAAATTAGAGTCATTGAAGTCCTGGGTTAGTCCTGGCTTAAATCTTATTTCATACTGACATATTACAGGATATACTTCATATTATTGATGTTTTCATGGTTTCATGCCTTGTCCCTCTGTACTTCATTTTAATACAAACCAGTAATACACAGAAAGAAAGTGGCTTTCTTGGGTGAATGTTTGTGAAGCACCTATCATACTTATTTAAGAGGTCACGGCTTGAAGAAACTAAAGCATTACTAAAATATGAATTGACACAAGCCGCTCCACATGAAGACAGCTTCTTCATCTTTACCCTGTAAGTCTCCTCCTCCTTGGTGGACCTGGTTTTCACATGGCCAGAGGCTCCAGCACTTTTCAAAGGGTCCCTCTGTGCCGGGCCCACAGTCTCCACACCTGACTTCTTCTTGGGCCCCACAGACTTTGAAGTTTTCTGTTTATGATTCTCCTGATCACTGCACATAAAGCAAATCACAGGAATCGAACAAGCTCTAAAACCTGATTATTACCGACCCTAGAGCTAATGCCGTGAAGGTCAAAACAGATGAGTGTAATTGTAGGTTTTATAGGTAAACAAAGTCTGAAACAGTGTCTGACAAAGTGAATTTTGAAACTACTTGAACTTTTGAAATTTGTTCACCTTGTATTAGAAGAGGACACGGTGGTGCTAAAATAAAATTACAGTTTCGAAAGAGCATGCTAAAACTAGATTATAAAGTTAAATGAAAAAGTTAGACAGTAAAAAGTAGAGTAGTTAATCATGTCAATGATCATGTCAATGGCTGACGGTGATAATTTCCAACCAAAGGCTGTCGAGAGACTGAATATAATTACCATTTAGAAAAACAGCAGACTTTTGAAGTCTGATGAACATTTAAATTGCTGTCTATTGCAATTATGTTGGCATGTCATATAGTAAACGGTTTCCATTTTGTTCTGTTGAAAAGCTTACCCAAGAACAGACAATTTTAGGTACTGTAGTCACTATAAAGAAACCAGAGTGTGCATTTACTTAGCTAGAACAAGTCTCAGAAACAATGTCTGTCAGTGTTTTGAAACACTGCAGATGAAACTTGTATCCTATGTCCAATCATTCTTTGTACTTGGTTTAAAGTGCCAAGTATTAGCCAATATCACATAGCGTTGATGTAGACATAATACCTATCAGGTCTCCTGCTTTTTATGTCCCTTGTTCCAGAGCTGCTTGTGTGTTTGGGGATTCGCGAGCGCTTCTTGTTTTCTTTTCCACTGTCGCACTCGCTCTCCGACGTGCGGTCCGTGTCCCTCTTAGGCATCCGTACCATCACCACAGGCGGAGTGCTAATGCTGCTGCTGGGTTTGTCTCTAGTAGGACCCTAATAGGATAGAACAGTGTCTGATCAGTATGGGCCAAAGTCATTTTTCTGTGATGTTCTGTAATATGGGGCAAAGCCAACATTTTAAATAATACATTTTGTATGTTGAATTATTAAAAAAAAGGTCAATAACTGATTAAGAACAAAATTTGTGAGAGAAAAAAGCAGATAACAATGCAAATTAATTCAAAAGACTGATGGATGTAGCAGATAAACCGTATACCGACATTTAATAAAATGGTTTGTCTTTCCATTCATTTTTGTTATACTAGAAATAAAACCACATCTTTGAGAGAGGTCTAGATCCCTTTGAATACCTCTAGTTTCAATCTTTCTGTTGTATTTTAATGTTTGATTTCTGCGTAATGAAGTGCTACATATTTTTAGTTAACTCCTAAACTATTTTAAGACTACATTTAAATGAAATCACCTTCTGAATGAGCAGAGACACCTGGCGCTCCAGTTTCCTGAGGCGCTCTTCATTATAAGGGTCTGGTGGATCAGCCGCACTGGAAACAGCAGGGGCCACAACTGTTTGATCAGACGGTGGGTTGGTATCAGCAAGAACTTCTGATGCAATCCGCTGACGAAACTGGTTCAACACCTCGTCAATGCGGGGAGTGTTAATGTTATTTCCTTTGACCTGAGAAAAAAAAGGATTAAGTAATCGTCATGCAGTCTGCTTAAAAGGAATATGACAAAAAGTGACATTACAGCTTCACTATGGCTGGTGTCTGAGGAGAGAAGGAGATCCACATAATCATCCAAACCAGGAATGTCGAGTTTATGCACACGAGGTTCACGCGGGTTTCCCAATTGGTCCAGACCATCCAGAACAGAGATCTGAGGCAATGACTGGAAAACAATCTCCCTGTAGCCTGCAAAAATGGAGAAATAATCACAATTGATAAATTATGTATCAAAGAACTGTAGGATTTATTAACAACATAGAACACAAATTCTTCAGTCGTCATCTGTACTCTGTAGTTGTGTATGACGTTTCACTCTTCATCCTACACTTCAACTACAGAGTACAGATGACGACTGAAGAATCTTTGCCTATGACGGACAACTCCTGTACGACTGAGAACTTACACAAACATAGAACACACTAAAAAGTCTCATGTTGCTTGAGTATAAACACTGACAAAGTCCATTTTAGTTTTGGGTTTCTAAAAGTGAGAAAAGACATGCACTAACCAACAAATTATTGCTTCTGTTGGGAGTATGTGGAAACTAATAAGTGGATTTTACAAGGTTATAATGTTTCCCATCAATAGAAGAGACTATCTCTCCACCAAAGTCTAAAAATAGGAAGCAGAATAAATAGGTAGCTAAAGGGACACTTTTCGCTTTTAAAATCATCAAAGACATAGAAAAAACTGATCAATAAAAACGGTTGCATAATAAATTGGAAGCAATAATTGACACTTTACTCCAAAAAGTTACAATGATCCCCAGGGCCCCATAGTCTAAGGAGAATTTTGTGGGACACATTGAATGTTGACCATGAAAAAAAGAGCGAATAACAGAACATTTTATTGCCTGGCTGTTATTAGGCCTTACCCGGTGACCTGCAGATTGGGTTGTCAGCTCCATCTTTGTACAAAACGACTTCTTTTAGACTGTGCAATCCCAGCAGGCACTGCAGCAGGTGATCGATGCTATCCAGTTGGTTGCTATGGAGGCTGAGGTGGTTAAGTTTGTGTTGTGGCCCGTGGAGATACAATAAACCTAATAAAAGCAGGACAATGGCATCCATCAACATCAGCGTGTTACCAATCACAGTGTCAAAAACACACAGCTCGTACCTGTGAGGTTATTAATTTGATTGTAGGACAAGTTTAATCTCGTTAGGTTCACAAGGCCATTCAGTCCTGAGAGCGGAGGCAACAAGAGAGTGATTTTACAGCTCATAAAGCACTCATAGAACTTAAGACCAAATGGAAGACAGAGATAAATGCCTCGCGGAACTCCCCCCTGCACCAGAACATCCATCAAACGATTGAGAAGGTAATTAAAACACACACCTTCGACCTTGGTGATTAAGTTGCATGATAAATTCAAAGTTCTCAGAGAAGTAAGAGAGCCCAAGCCCTCAATGCGAGAGATGCAGTTAGACGAGAGGTCCAGGTGCCGCAGGTGCCAGCCGTGGGTCAGGCCCTCGATCCGTGGGATGTTGTTGCAGTGAAGATTGAGGGATGTTATAGTGGATACCAGTGGGACTTCCTGTAAACTGTGTGGGAAAGAAAGTACAAATAATACGCAAAGTAAAAAGATATGATAAAAATAGGTATATGAACAATGGGTCTTCCAGTAGACTGTGTGTAAAGCTGACCACCAGATGTTATATGGAATAAGACGCATTAACGAATGAACTAAAGGCAACACCAACAAATGCAAGACATTTAAGTTAAGGCACAAGCATAGGGTCTGTTACTAAAGTCCTATTACCCAAATATACTTGTGTTACGTATGATAAGAGATTCACAAGACAAACATTACAAAACTAATGTGTAAAACCAGGTTGAGGTTGCAAAAGCGTGAAGCATCCTATAGTAAGTAGCATTACCTTTTTATCTTCTTGTCAATGAGGCTCAACTCCGTGTCTCCCATATTATTAATAACAGGTAGAAGTTTGAATCACGTATAAATAAATGTCTTAAATCCGTGAAACCAGGAAACATAGCTACATCTGCTGCTGGTAGTGTGAGGGAAATCGCACTGTAAACCCACAAACAAAATTATTTGGTTAGCTAGTTAACTAAATTTGTTGTCCCGACAAGCGGAACAACGCACAGTACCAACACAGTAAAAATAGTTCACTCACTTACTTAAACTTTTTAAGTAACTTTACCACTCGCTGCATGTGCAAATCTAATTTTAAATAGCCGTATAACTATACTTTATTTAATTTCTCTCGTTTATTGTTTAGCTTCTTGAAATCACCGCTTCGTGAGTTTTACTTCCTGTTTACATGACGTTACTACGCTCACTTCCGGTGGCGTCAAAACTCCGCCCCATCTTTTGGTTTAGACTTATTCTTTTTAATTTGAGATAATATATGTTTTGCTATAGTAGCATTAAAGTTAAGTGCTTTCCCTGGGTTAGACATGGTTTGCACCATAGATGTTTATACCATTGATTTATACCCAGTTTATATTCAGCCCAATATTAGGACGACCACCTGTTCCTCTTTTGGTCGCACTGCACAGCCATTCAGACCTTTGTCCCATGTCCAACCACTTTTTCAATAAAGTTAGATTTACATAGACAGTGACAGATGATCCAGTATTTCCCAGTTTATAATAAAATAAAAATGGCATTTATTTACAAGCCAAGTTTCTCAAAGCACTACACTGTAGACATTATCCATTCACTCCATATTTGGTGGTGGTAAGCTACTGTTGTAGCCACAGATGCCCTTAGGTAGACTGACGGAAGTGAGGCTGCCAGTCCACGCCATCGGCTCCTCAGAGTCCGACCACCGCCAATCACTCTCACACAACATTCATACGGGCTGTGGGTAAAGTGTCTTGCCCAAGGGCACAATGACCTGCAGGAGCCGGGATTCGAACCCCCCCAAATTTCTTGATCTTTTATGTACTAAAAAAAAAGTATAGTCCAAAGCACACTCAACTGCATGCTTTGATTAACTTTTCAGTATTTTTTGACTGTGAATTTAATATCAAAATGTTGTTCCTTTCATTCCAAATCTTTAGAAATGATAAATGTATTTGTTGATGCATTCAAAATGTTGTTATCGGCCATTAAAATATGTTAATTTTGGATGAAATGTACAATATTGTGTCCTAACTTTCTGCATTAGAATATTTTGTGACCTATTTCTATCTATGATTTGGGCCAGAATAGCGAAGGAAACACTTCAATTCTGATCTTCATGTAATCTTAGTTTTAATCATGTCTGTCCCTCCATGTCCCACCACAGCTCAAGAATTGTCCCACTTCCACTACCATGTGGAGGTGGCAAGATCAATTGGATTTCGATCCTGCCTGGTGGTACATGAGAGGTTCAATATTTCATGAAGTGGTAATTGATGTGGAAAGCCTGACATCCACTACTACAGAGTATTTTCTTTCTTTTGGTGTATCTCATTTAATACCTCATTTCATTGTTAACAGACTAACTCTCAATGCAGTTAACTGAAGTGTGTGTGTAATCTCAGGTGTATTTTAAAGATCCTGGCCTCCATTATGCTCCTAATTACTTCCCCAGTTGCAACAGGCTTGTGATTGATTCGGCTCATCTCACACCGAACATTGTCCATATTAGAAGTGCTGCTTGACTGATCAGAGCACCCATTGGCCGCTATCCAGTCGTGATAGACCCAATTATCCCTGCAACTCAGCCGGTGACCCTCCTTAACCTGTGGAAATGATGATCTAGTGCAAATGGAGTCAGAAATCCCATCTGTTGCTGCAGCGATGCCACTCATGCATTTTTCATTGGATTTTCAAGGGCATAGTAGAATATATGAATATTCTTGTATTTGTAATGGGAGGCATGCATGTGATGATTAAATTCAAGTGGAGGGGGGTTAACATAAGGCTGGACATTCACCCTTTTCATTTGGTTTAGAAATTGAATGGGAGAAATTAATATGTTTTATAGAATATCATTCATATTTGTATTTACTGTTAATGTTTAATGCAAAACAAAAAGTAGTGCTGCTAACTATTACTATTACAAATCATTTTAGCTACTAACATAGGGTGTCCAGTTTACCAGGGACACTCCCAGTTTTGAGTCCACTGTCCCATGTCCAGTGGTGGGCAGTAACATAGTAAATTTACTTAAGTACTGTACTTAAGTAGAGTTTTTGAGGATCTGTACTTTACTTGAGTGCTTATTACTTTTATTCCACTACATTTGACAAACAAATATAATACTTTCTCCACTAAATTAGTGTAAATGCTCTCGTTACTTATGGAGAGCAGACAAGTCGTCGCGTCATGGTTTTTTCTCTTATCATTATCATGTCCACTCTGGAGCAGAAGGCGGCACTGTGCAGATGTATAATTCAGTGCCACTAACCATACAATGGTTTGTCCCTCAAGTGTTTACTTATCTATGACTCTGTGGTGGCCTCTGCTGTCCTCTACGCTGTGGTCTGCTGGGCCCTGAGCAGCACTGAGCGGGACAGGAAGAGACTGAACAAGCTGGTCAGGAGGGCCAACTCTGTCCTGCGTCTATATTCTTGTCTATATTCATGTTTCATGTTTTTGAATACTTAAGTACTTTATAAAACAAAGACTTCAGTAGTTTAACTTAACGTTTCACTGGGAAACTTTCACTTTCATCGGAGTATCAGTACTTTTACTCAAGTAATGAAATGAAGTACCTTACCCACCATTACCCATGTCCCATTGGACTTCACTAAAACCATTGACTTCTCTCAGTTTTCCAGAAGCTATGCCTCTGTCCCAGGTGTCCTGATTTTTACCAGTGCAGTGCCTGTAACACTATTTTTTGCTTATTTGTGTGCATCAAATATAAAGTTTTCATAGAAACTGAACCCATTAAAAAGCTAGAAAGTTAGACGTCATGATTTGGTTCCCCCAAATTCCCATTGTATCCCAGTTTATAATATGAAAAATCTCCCCACACTACATAAACATATTTTACTGATTGAACATGTTGATTTGATTCCCATTATACGCTTAAAAGATATGTTATGTAAATAATTAGTAGATAATGCAAACATTGTAAATTATGACTGTGGGTAATGATTAGGCAACATCTAATATAAGAATACAGTATACAAAATCATAATGATTTAAAAGGAATTCAGTTTATTTTAAAAATTCCATCATCTATAGCTGTACATCAGATGCAGCGAGGACAGAAAATAAAGTAATGTGCATATTTCCACATGCTATTTATGATTTTAAACATATTTATGGTTTTCTTTAGCAATAGCCCATGACAAAGCAAAAACAAACACACACATCAAAAACTTTGTAGAATACAGTGGAAAAGGTGAGTGAAATGAATTACTCTGTACTGCTATGTTAGATACAGAGTGAAATATGTAAGACCAAATTTGAATTAATTAATACATTTAGTGCTTTCATTTCACATTTTCAATTTAACAAATTAAAATGATCAGTGATGGATTCACAACATTAATGTTGTGTGCCTCAAAAACAATATATGTTAGACATTTCAAATAATTTATATGTAATTTACATTTTTGAAGAAATAAATAAGTAAACAAATAAAATAAAAACAAAGTAAACATCTTTCACATTCAAATAAAGATCATTCCCTTCATTTAATGCGCATAAACAAGAACGTACATGTACAATGAGAAATGGCTTGATTTCTCAACACAATTGTTCACATTTGCACAGATTTTTATATATTATAATAAGCACACAAAATAATGTCCCTTGTTTTCCTGCGAGGCAGTCACTCTTTGCAGTTAATGTGAATATTCATAAGCCGGCGTTTTCATAAAGTCCACATCAGGAGCGGAGAGATGTAACAAGACGAGGCTGAAAACCTTTTCTCTGCTGTCGGCTCCAAACCACTGAACTGTCTTTTACACAGAGGCTTTGCTGGTGTCTTCTTTTAGACGTCTCTTTTTCTGGCTCTGAAAAAAATAACAGAAAAGAAGAAAAATCATCCCAGGGGAATATGCATCAATATTACCACCTGCTTTCATTGTGGCCTCACATTTACAGCATATGGCTGAACGTTGAAACTCGATCTGGGGTACGAATCTCACAATAATAAAGTAGTTTGTGAAATCAACATTACAACACAAATTACAATTAAATTCCTCTTTTAAATTTTTGTTGTTGTTCCTCTATTGCATCGCTGCGAAACATGAGAAATTTTAAGCAGTTAGTTAAAAAAACAAAAACAAATTGGGACCAAAACAAGGCTTACATTTAACTAAATTAGGAATATCTGAGCTAAAAATCTAAAACTGACTATAGCTGAACTTTTGGCAACCAATCAGAAGAGAGGCTCGCTCTAGTGACGCAATGACGCATTTCACGTGATGAATCCACGAACGAAGAAGCAGGAAAACAAGGGAGAAGCAGCTATCGTCGCAGTTCCCCCTCGTAACATAACATTTACATCCTGTCTATGCTCTCACATGAATCATATTGCTATTTTAGCCCACTGTGGATTAAAAACTGCCCTGAGATTAGGAAAGTAAATCGCTGTGGCTCGTATAGGTACGTTGTCTCTACATGCTGCGGGCACCCCCTTTTCCTCCCACCACTGATCAGCGGAGGAAAACTGTACTCTCTATGTCTACAGTATATAGAGCTTTGGAGCGTGGCCAGAAGATTGTGTATGTGGTTGAGGCGCAATCCTATAAGTCACTATGGGCAGTGTTTCCAATCAATAGCTATGGAGGTCTCCCATATGCAATAATTTACATTTTTTACTCCAAACACATGTCTTATATTACCATTTTGGATCACCAAGCCTCCATAGTCTAAGGAGAATTCTGTGGGTAACATTGGTTTGGATTTTTGTTTTAGGTCATTAAGCTTCAGGGATTTTGTGAGATTCTTGAGATCTTGCAATAAGGACATTGTGTCACCTAATAGTGCAATAAAAATATTTTATAATATATATAGTATGTTGGCCAGTCCTACTTGAAATCTGCAACAAAATCTTAAACATACCTTCAACAGGGAAGAGAATAAACCTGCTGTAAAGATATTATTACTGTGTATGTAACTGTTGCAGACGCACGGCACTCAAGGACAGCCAGACAAGATGTCAGCCAAGAGGCAAATTAAATCTCAAAGCTATTTGTTCAAACTCAGTCGGAGGAGATTTGGATGTGGTTAGACGAGATGTGGCTCAGGGCGTCACAGAAAACTGCAGCAAAATCTGTGTAGTAATGATGAACAGTGGAAAAGACTGAAGGCGATCAGCAGCGGTTTGAAAATAATATTAGAGATGCTGTGCTGATCAAGTTGAGACTACTAGAAGAACCTATTTCAATCAATCAATCATTTTTTAACTTATAAAGGATGTACCACAAAGCGCCACAATGTAGAATCAATCTCCTTCACCCACCCAACCACAGACCCCCACAAATATACTCTCATATACACAAAGAATCATTCCATTTCACCCACCCAACCCCAGACCTCCACAAGTATACCATCATATACTCTACATGAAGAATCATGTTGAAGACTGACCTCACTCAGTTGTCGATGTCCGATATGTGGTTTTCTATCTGTGAACAAACGGAAATATACTAATTAATAAAGGAAACATTTATACACACATTCATCTCTATTTTTATAGATTTAATACATTAAAAATGACAGGCTTGGATCCTTTTGTAATTCTGACTTTGTTGGATGTATAATATCAGTGGAAAGAAGGTTATTTTTTATTTTTGTGTCAGTGACATAGAGAAAGTTCCATAGGCTCATTGGTATAATATGTTTGTTTGTTTATTTGGTTGGGACAGTGCATGTTAATGAACACATAATGAGACACATACATGAAAACACACCACTACGGATTGTAGCCTTGTGCCAATTTCCATCCGTTGTCCCACACTCATACACACAAACATACTGTCATTCATCCTGACCCATTGCACATGTATTTAGTGGTAGGGGAAACCGGAGCACCTGAAGGAAACCTACACAGACACGGGGAGAACATGCTAACTCCACCGAGAAAGGCCCCGTCCTGGCCTGGGATCGAACCTGGGACATTCTAGCTGTGAAGCACGAGCGCTAACCACTGTGCGACAGTTGGATTACTTGCCTATTACCTACTGTATGTCTCTTCCTGTGCCCATGTCCAATAAGGAGTGAAGCAATAAGCATCACAAAAATATCAAAGCAAGGAAAAATAGATAAAATTATCGAAATCTTAGTGGTATAATTATGGTAAATATGTTTTAGTGAAAATTTTGTCTAATGTGGCATAGGCACTTTAATAATACTGGGTTATTACTGGCTGGGCTAAATACAGTTCTATAGAAGCGATTTAAGAAACATCAGGTGAAAAAATACTACTATGAATAAGTTTGCTGCAGTACAGTACACACTTAAATGAGTTTTAGTACTAGGACTATGAATACAAGATTTGACATCCCATATTTCAGGAGCCAGCACTCACTCTGCCTCTGCACCATCCGGAGGTCACTTTTTTCCCATCTTTACAAACCTCCCACAGTCAAATCTACATAATATTCCGAAGTGCATGGGGCTCGTCTGAATACACCGTGGCTCTTATCGCCTCCCAGCGCTCACTCAGACACCGCGTAATGACCCTCTCGTCCCGCTCTCACCATGTCTGCGGCCGCTTCCTCCTCGTCGAAGTCCTCCTCGGCTCCGTCCGTCTCCCCCGCCTCCCCCTCCGCCCCTCCTGCCTCCCCCTCCTCCGGTCCCGAGTGCTCCGCCGCGTCGCCATGGAGATACCCGCACAGCTCACCCTGCTTCCTCGGCATCATCTCTGCAAAGACAGCGTGACACAAAAGACACACTGTTGCACCTGGGTGGCCCCCTCGCGATACGGCGCTCACTGTCGCTGCACTGAGGTTGTAAGAAGATGAGGCTTTAGTGATCTCACAGTGGAGAAAGTCACTCGCTACAGCGGCAAAAAGTTGGCAAAATGTGCAATCAATGAAGAACATGATAAATGTAATAGTAATAATAGTATGAAGGTAACTTACACTCAATGAATAAAGCAAAAAATATAAATAATCATATTAAAACAAGATATAAAATATTTGAAACATATATTTAAAGGAAAAACGAAGAACCAAGGCACTCCTCCCACACTACAATTCTCAATTTACATTTTCTAAAAAGCCTTTATTGTACTGGGCTAATACATATTAAAATCTTTTAAAACATGTCGCTGGTTTCTTCCACGCCTATCGGCTCCAACAAGCCTTTCTCACGAAGGCTTATGGAAGGTGGCCAAGTTAAAGTGTAATATCCCTCTGAATAAACCTTTCACATATTGTTAAGTCCAAGACGGGAAAGTTTGTAGTCTGTAGGAGCTATAGTGGAGATGGTGTCACCACAATGTGAGAAAAATACATTTTGAGAAAATGGTCACTAGTTACAATTTCCGATATAGTTCTAAGAAGAAACGTTGAATCAGTGCAATAATTACACTCCTTGATGTAAATATTAGGACTTATGGGACCAAAAAAAAAACAAACAAACTGAGTTTTGCCTGCAGTGTCTCCTCTTGAAAATATCAAAGTTGACAGTGCCAGAAATAATAAGGCTTCATTTATTAAGTCTTTTTCGTTCAAGTTTTTTTTTTCCCAGTTGGAGTCACACACTGATTTATATCTTCAGTGCCACAAGCTGATAGTGACTTTCTCTGGTTTGTCGTAACAGAAAACCAAACTTAATATTTCCCTCAGTTTTATAGGTTAGATACACAGTTAATCATCACAACAACCCCATCACCATCACTCTTCAAGTGGGACTAAGATATGCTTGAATGTATGAATTGTATAAATGTGTATGTATTTTTGTAAGAAAAAGATAAACCTGTCCAGGGACTACAGGTGGAAATGAATGTTTTTTGGTATAACCTGACACATCACAATTTTTCTTTTAGACTAATCTCTTTTGTGCATTGTCTCTGATCAAATAAAATAAAATTCAAAACCATCATACTCCCAATTCCTCCCTCTCTCCCTCACAGCCAAACTATATACACACATGTTTCCTATTCTTTACAAAGTCCAGGACCTGGCTTTAAATCCATTTGTTTTGATGGCCATGATCGACAGATGGAACATAGTGGTTTACTTGAGTGTGGAAGCATTTAATACTGTATAACAAATAAATATTGCACTGAAAATTATGGAGAAAAAAAGCACCATCTTCTGAAAAATGGCAAGCAAACTACTCTCTATTGAATTTTAACTACAGGCTGAGGTAAGATTGTGAAGTTTGTTCTGAATATACAAGGTCTGAGAGTCTTCCACATTTGAACAACACGTGACAAATTTACATCTGTGATCTGGATGAATTTAGCAGTTTTGGGGATTGGCTGCACGCATCCCAGTCTCACTTTTTCTCTCTCTCTATCACCTCCCATAATTACTGACCGGGTTCATTGCGGTGCTGCCTCTCGATCCTGTCCAGTCGGCCCAGCAGGGAGTCAATCCTGGTCTTGATTTGAGAGAGCTCCTTCTTTATTGTGACCAGTTGGTCCGACTTCACTGAAAAACAAAACAGAAAAAAGCCAAAGGAAAAGTTATGTGGTGGAGTGTCTGACGAACAGATTGAGCAGAAGGAGTTATACTTAATAACTTGATTAGAGTAATTGCAATCAAAATGAAGTACGAGTGGTGGTTACAAGAGGCAAATCGTGACGGCAGCAATTATCCAGGAAATTCAATGTACTCTGCAGAGCACTTAATATTCTAGCTTTTTACATTTAATTTGTATTGGTTGTTATAGGCTATTGTTGCATTCAGACATACTGCTCTTCATGAATATTATAGATAAATGATGTAACAGTGAACAAGGCATATCATTGTTATTTTTTTCAATTTTATACTTTTAAGCCAATTTATTCCCTTAATATACTGTATATACTTTCACCTGGAAACTAATAAATTACCTAATCTTTACAATAAGGAGTGTAATTCAATACTTCTCCCTAGAGTTATAGAGAATTGTAACTTCAATGACCTTTTTCTCACATTGTGGTTACAACATCTCCACTTTAGTAGCAAATGCAGACTCCAAACTTTCCAGTCTGGTACTTAGCAATATTTTGAAGTTTTTTTCAGAGGGATTTTCCAATATTTAATTCCTAGCCTGGTTTACTCAGTTTTGAACCCCAGAAATTCATATTTTTATAGATACAGTTGTGCTCATAAGTTAACATACCCTTTAATCTTTTGGCCATTTTTTTTTTATATAATATGAATGATAACACAAAAATCTTTGTTTCCACTGGTTAGTGGTTGTGCATAAACTACTCAAATGTCCCTGATCTAACGTTTACATGACCTTCAACAACTGCCAGTGAAATTGTTCATGAGCAAAGAAAAACTCACTTCAGCTGAAATACAGGACTCTCTGAAAAAATGAGTTTGTGGGGACATTTGGCTAGTTCCTAGTTGAAAAGCGTAAACAAACAGGACTTCTGGATTTCTGGACAATAAATAGCTTCACGCAACCACTAACCATGAGTGAAATAAAGGTTTTTGTGCCATCATTAATCATACATTTACATAACCTGACAAACTTTGGAGCACAACTGTATATTCACTAATAGTTAATGTCTATTGACTAAGTTCGGAAGCAGGTCCACGCCTCAACCAATCACTCGCTCTTCTCCGACCACTCTCTGCTCGTCTACGCCTCCAATTACCCAGACTCCTTATTTAAACCAGCCAAGCACCTTCCACACTGTTCATCTCTATGGACCCCACCCTCCCTCTGACTGGTCTTGTCTTCCAGCACTTATCCTTCTGCCCAGGAGGAGGGGGGTCCTAAAGAGCTGGGTGCACTATGTGTCTTCTCCACGTCTCCACCCAGCCACCAATCTTCCTCGTCAATAAACTTTCTTAACTGCAAAATTGTTGTGGCGTGGTCCTTGCTAGTGAAATTGCTTATTCAAAAGCTAAAATATCCAAAATCTCCTCTGAACAACTCGATTCAACAAAATAAATCCATAAATTTATATCTGGCTCTATCCAGTTTTTAGATTTTGTTGCCAAAAATATAGAACATTTTGGCCATTTTTACACATAAGATGCCTCATTTTTTAGATGAAAACTGGCAAATACATTTTTTTTCTCATATTTATGTCAGTAATATACAGCAAAAGTTTCAAATTGATAACACTCAATCTATTTCTTTTCCCTATTCGCCTGCAGTGTCTCCCCTAAAAGGACTGCATTTGTAATGAATCTAAAGTTAAAGTTCAGGAGACGATCGTGGAGTACGTACGTCGGGGGGCGTGTGCAGTGGCGACGTGGTTAAAGTGGCGTGATGAAGAGCAGGAGGAGGAAGAGGGGGAGGAGCAGGCTCTGACGGGGAACGAGGTCTTGGGTCTTCGGGACGGGACGATCAGCCGGGAGCGTTTGAGGGGGATCACAGCTCTGGAGGCAGGTACCACCCGACCGTGGTACTCGAACAGTCTGAGGGGAGAGATCATGCATCAACAATGTTATAACAACAGTCAGAAAAGTACAGTATATTGCAACAAATTGATACAGAAGCCAAAAGTAGATTTTTGAGTTGCTTCATGGTCATGGACACTGACAGATCTGGCAACATTGACATTGTAACCAGTGTGCGAAATACGAGGGGGGTACGGGGGGTCCGACCCCCCTGATTAACCCATCTGACCCCTGGGGCCTGATCATGAGGGGGAAGTAGAGCTTAGGTCGAGCCCAAAAAATCAAGTTTGCGGGCCTAAGGCCTGAACCCGCCCGAGCAATTAACTTGAATAATAGGCCCGAGCCAGAAATAAACCCGACGGCTTTATTGTGGGTTTTGAAGCCGGGCCAGACTAGAGGCGAGAGGTGAGAGTGGCGCGCACTGTGCTCGCAGCAGCGCTGCACAACGGCTAGAAACTACAGAATGTGAAATCCTCGGACGCAAGTTGCCAGAGCCGCTCTGTTTCAACTCTCCACTCTCAAGTTTTCTTTGGCTGTTTGCAGCTCCAGTCTTTGAACGCATCCCAAGTCAAGTGTACGATTACAGATTATTTAAAAAAAAAACAGTTACAAGTCAATGTGGATGCCTAGTATAAGTATAAGTAAATGTATATTTAATATAAAATGTTTCCATGCACATACACAAATGGGCTCGTCCGGGATTTGAACCCGGGACCTCTCACACCCGAAGCGAGAATCATACCCCTAGACCAACGAGCCACAAAAGTACAGGTGTTACAGCATTCACTCACAGGCTATATCTGAAGACTATTTTTTTTACTTTACTTTCAGTTAACCCAAGGCGATTCAAAATAGTGTACCTAAAAATACACCAAGGCTATGGAATAACCCATATCTAAAGTTTGGCCTCTTCTGGGGCAACTTTAGACCTCACCTTCCACACATACCCCTAAAGTAGTAGTGCTTCTTTTAAACAATCACAGTGTTTTATTGTTTTCAGCAAAAGCAAGCCCCAGTGGCCTAATGGATAAGGCACTGGCCTCCTAAGCCAGGGATTGTGGGTTCGAGTCCCATCTGGGGTGTATGCAATCAGAGTGGTGAAGTGAAAGTGGTGCATAATAGAGATGAAGAAAAATCAGAGGCAACTCTGTTTGTTTGATCATGAACATTGTGTCATGCCATACACAAGAAAAACACCCATTGAGATTGAAGGACGTAGATTCTTTGACCATCTTTTGGTGTGTTCTGAGCAAATACGTACTCATTGACTGTACACTTGTTTAACCACAGAGCA
>OMNZ01046442.1:0-10773 GCA_900303255.1 Lesueurigobius sanzi | reverse complement strand
AAAGATATAAAAAAGTAAAACTTACCACCAGACAGTGTGTAGTGCATTATAACTCATCCACTGCTGCATTCAGCAACAGCGAAGACATGAAAGGTACATCATTAATATAGCTGTCCAAGCTATTGCCTGATTTATAGATTGTTTACAAAATGGACACACCTATTAATTAGCTTAAAAAAAAAAAATCACAAACATGATTTGACATTCACTTCAATTATTGGTTTGTGTATTTAAACCCCTTATTTTTTTAATTTCATATCAGCATTTTCCCAACAGTAAAGACATACAATGGTATACAGAGATCCCGTAGAGCAATATTTGTAGCTATATTCTTTTTTTTTCTTCATGAATTACACTTAACCATATAGGATATGCTTCTCACTTCTCAAGTATCACTGTTATAATATTAGTGATGCCACTTCATTATTGGAAACTATTTGGCAACTTCATAGTATTAGTCAATATCAGTTGGTCGTAAAAGAGCTTATAAACACATATCCTAATTGCACTTTGAAATATTATTTTAACGTACATGTTTGAAATTGCTATTACTATTATACTAATAATAATAATTAGGGATGTCACGATTCAACATTTTTGAGTGACGATTATTGTAGGGAAAAATATTGCGATTTTACGATAATTTCTCAAAATCTTACAAAAAGTACTGCCTTCAAACTTGAGATTTAGGCCAGGTTTAGTCCTGGTTTAGGTCACGTTTGGTCCATGTTTAGACTGGGTTTAGTCCAGGTTAAGTCAGACTAAGACTTTTTGAAACCGCTGATTCCCATGTGCTTGCACTTTCACAAACACGGCACATGGTTCTTTTGGGACTCTTCCTTTGGCAACGTTATGCATTTATCATGATAAGAATAAGATTTTGTTTTGCACATTGGATCATTTAATCTGCCGCTGACTTGAGTTTTCTATTCTTTCATGAGAAACGATTAACCGTCAGTCTGTAAATTCTAACGATGAACCCACTGTGAGCTTTTATTATCGCGGTAATCATAAAACCAGTTAATCTCGACAGCCCTACTAATAATATGTCTTAATGTGCAGAGTTAAGTGCCCAAATACATGCACTGAGCTGTGCTAACATGTTCTATTTGTGAATGTGGGGGATGAATGAATGTTGTGTGCGTCTAGTTCATTTGAAAAAACATATAATTGCTATTGACATAAATCAACGTATGCTTGTAATTTGTGTAGCTGTGATTTTAATTACCACATCCATTTTAGTGAATCAGAAATATTAAGTCACTTGTTTCTGATGAACCACTTTAGTTTACTTGCTGCCCCTTTTTACTGTGATAAAAATCTAAAACTATTTACCAGAAAATTCAAAACGGAGATATCTGTTTTTGCAAATGAACTCTTCTTTTGTAATTCAGTGAATGTGGCACCCACTGTAGCCAAGACAAATTTCCTTTTGGGGACAATATTTAACTTACCTTACATTAGTTTCATTTATAAAATAGAATAATTTTGTTGAATCTTATTTTCTTCTTTCATGCCCACAGCCTGCAGCCCTGACACTAATTGACTGAAGACAACTATCTAATTATCACTAATGTGGTTGTGGCAACCTCTGTGTCTCCTGACAGGACAGAGTGGTTGTTGCTTTAATAGTAGTCCCTCTCACACATCTGACAATCCACACCATCCCAGCGGCTGCTTCACATTCTCATGTGGCGGCTGCGGTGGCGAAGAATTGGCCTGCTGTTTTTCTAATGGGATTTGGGGAGGGGCTGGCTGTGGGGCACTTGTAAACGGCCCTCATGACAATCCACATACCTCAGCTACTGTCACCTCAGACCAACTTTACACCAGGCTTCAAAGTATTTAGCATTAGGCTGAATGTGGCATGTCTTTTGCATGGATGTGTTAAATCTCTCATTTCCAAGTGGATTATTTTTTAGTCTTTTTGGGGACAAAGGTTCATAAATGGTTTTCTGTACTTGGTAATGTGTGTAGGACGTTTCCCCTCTCATTCCAGAAGCTTCAGCAGCACTAATGATCTTTGTTTGAGCAGGCCAAAGCAAAACGTGCAACACTTACTGGTAGGTCTATTTCAAGTACAGATGACGGCTTAAGAACCTTTGTCTACAATGAAAAACTGAGCTTACACAAACATATATGTTTTTTTAATGGAGGATTGTATATTTATCTCTGTGCCACTGTATGTGAAGATGTGTGAGGTGCTTGCGATGTGTGAGTGAATTACAAATGTATTGATCACACAGAAATCTTAAGTCATCCCCTGAGGCGGTGAGGTCACAACTGCATGGTTTCAATCTTCACGGGCCACTGTTGAAAAGTTATTTATTTCACGCACTTCATGTACACACAGAATGTATATATTTTCCCAACATCTTTAATGTATAAAACGCTGTGCCTTGACATTGACGGCCGAGTCTCTAAGTTTTATGAATAAGTAATTAAGACTGAATAGGCCAATATGGACATAGGAATTGCATTGCCAAGTAACAACAACAGAAATAACAATCTATAATAATTATACTGTATGCATTCTGCAGTAGTGTTGTCACGATACTAAAATTTCAAAGTCGCTTTCAATACTGGAAAAAAACTTGATACTCTGTACCGATTTCAATACTATGGTGATTAACACAAACTATTAAATATTGTGGTGTGCTGTTTATGTTTTACTACTGCTTCGTTTAGGAGGTGTTGACCTCGGAAGTCCTAATCTGTGAATATCGTGCTAACTTTACCTCACTGAAAAGTTTGGGATGTCCATCTTTTAGATGTTTTACCAACCGGCTTTGGAGGGAGCATGCGTGATATGGCAAAAGTATTGATACCACAGGAATTGAATATCTCCTCTCGATACCAGCTTTAGTATCGATTTAGAATTGAGGCATCGATTTTTTTGACAACCATATTCTGCAGGCATATTCTATGTACTGTATGCCATCCTATGTAGTGTTATCTGGTAATGCCTTTAACAAAGGAAATAAGCACCTATAGATCATACTTTTTTATTGTAACCATATCTGTATAACATTTTCCATGTGTGTGTGTGTATTTGTTGTTATGCCCATCATAAGGCAAATGCAGCTAATTAGTGAAATTGTAGCATTATTAATAATGCTACAAATTCACTGCAAGTAGCTAAATGCTACAATTACACGTGTGAAAAAAGTTGATCTCAAAAAAGCATATTTGAAGAAGCTATCTATTGATCTGTGCTTAAGCAATAGGTCTAAGTTTCCTGATGACTTCCCAGTAAAGTGTGTCAGAGTGACTCAAGCAGTAATAATCAGAGATGTCGAAACTAAGGTGTGGCGGTGGTGGGAGCTGTTCCTGGGCTGACTGTGCGATATGCACAGCACTGCGCCTTTTAACTAAAAGCGTCAGACTATTTATTGCGTGACGTAAGACGCAGGCTGCGTGAGTAGTGTGGGCAGGAAGCGCACTGTGTATTTTTTGCGGCTGCAAGTGACCTGAAGTCAGGGCGGAGAAACAGGAAGCTCTGCAATAGTTCAATAAAAAGGCGATGTCACGACACTGTCATCTTGGCTCATGAGGCCAGAGTGAACATAAACTTAAGGGTTATGTAACACTAAGGCGTATATAGTGAATAAACTCGCTTTTACGCTGCTTAATGTTCTTTATGACGGCGCTTAAACAGAAGTCGCTCTTATTCTGAAACCGGAAGCACAAGTACTTTGTTGCGCTAGTTTAACGTCAGTTCAGAGAACAGGGAGCGCACGGTGGCGACTTGAACGAAAACGGGGGAAGCTGCTTCAAGAGCCAGCTGAGCTATCGCCGCAGACCCAACATGCCCCAAAACAGAGGCTAAACGCGGCTTCGAACACGGTACTTACCCCGTAAACGCCGATTTTGGACGACCGTGCCCCGTGTTCCTTGTCTGGAGGCTTAAAAGTGCCTGCTGAGGCGCAACAGTGAACTGAGAGCAGAGAGAGGGAGCCAGCTGGGCGGCTAGCGGGCTCACAGCGCAGAGGAAGCAGAGTCGGCTGGAGGAACTGTTTTGAACCATGAGGGAGTACAAAGTAGTGGTCCTGGGCTCAGGAGGAGTCGGCAAATCCGCGCTCACTGTCCAGTTTGTGACCGGTTCTTTCATCGAGAAGTATGACCCTACGATAGAGGATTTCTACAGGAAAGAGATCGAGGTGGACTCTTCTCCCTCCGTACTGGAGATCCTAGACACGGCAGGGACAGAGCAGTTCGCCTCTATGCGGGACTTGTACATTAAAAACGGCCAGGGATTCATTCTAGTTTACAGCTTGGTGAATCAACAGAGCTTTCAGGACATCAAGCCCATGCGGGATCAGATAATACGCGTGAAAAGGTACGAGAGGGTGCCCATGATCCTGGTTGGAAACAAAGTGGACCTGGAGGGGGAGAGGGAGGTGTCGTCCGGTGAGGGGAAAGCACTGGCGGACGAATGGAATTGCCCTTTCATGGAAACTTCAGCCAAAAACAAGACCTCCGTGGACGAACTGTTTGCAGAAATTGTGCGACAGATGAACTATGCTTCAACACCAAATGGCGACGACCAGTGTTGTTCGTCTTGTGTCATTCTTTAAGAGGAAGGAGGACACAACTCGGGTTTAAGATTGCAATGGTGAGTTCAGACCTCACACAACAGTTCACTATGCATGCTAAAGAGTGCATGATTTCCAAAGTACTTGGGCGCACCCCATTTGGTATTCAATGTGAGTTGAGTACTTCTTAGCCCCTTATTGTTCTTGCAAACCCAGTGATAAGTTATAACACAGTAGCAGGCTTTGTAGCCATTGTTTGGCTAACACTTTGGAGAAGTCTGTGACTGTTTGGGGAACTGGAAAAGCCAGCTTGGGGTTTGAGTGTTATATTGGTACAGTTTTAATTGCATACTGACATGATAAAGTTGTTTGACAGCTTTGTCATTAGGGGAATTCCTGTTAGGCTATTTGACCTACATAAACTCTCAAAAACTTAAACCACTAATTCTTGTACTGCTGACAATTTGTAACCAATCCTGACTGTGTTTGTTTTGTGTTGTATGACAGGGTCTTGCACCAAGTGTGTACTGTTGAGCTCTCCTGCACTTCTCGCCCTAGCCTTTGAGGAATACGCACGCAGGAATGCCACAGGGGGACTGGGAGAGGAGGAGGAGGGGCGTCCGAGGCAGAAGGGGGAATTCTGCTGGCTTGGAATATCTTTGCTGCACGATCCTTGTCCACAAGTGATGTCAGCAAAGTTTGAACTATAGTATCTGCAAGCCGGCTGTACTTGGAACTGGATCTAAGCCGTTTTATGGGAATAATCAAGGAGAGCCACACTTAAAGACACTCATGGATATTTGTGTATAAGAGTTAAAGAGTTTATTTTGTAATTTCCTGCACAATTATAGGGTAAAGGAGCGGACAAACTTGTCAGCCTTACCGGGATGAAGCAACGCTCTGCAAAACACTCCAAGATTAGCCCATCTGTTTTCCCAAAGTCAAAAAGACACTTGACTCACTGCTAAGTTTTGAGTATTGACGAGTGCCACTTTCTCCTTCATCACTTACACAGTGCGTGAGAGGACCTTAACTGACATGACACCAGATGGATAACCCCATGGCCCTTGTGTCTAGTGCCTTTCCAAAAAAAAAAAAATCAGCTATTTCGAATCTCTAGTGCCAACCTATCACCATATGAACCTTCTGACTTGGCAACCCACGTACTCTGATCTCACCGAACTACCACAGGCTTTATTGTTTCTGGAATAGATGGTTTTCTGTAACGTTCACAATGGCCAGGTGCTCATTCGCGTTGTTTTAAGAACAAATCTATATATTTTAGATGCGCAGGTACTGGAGGCCAATTGGCACCAAACCACTTCCAGGTCTGCCTAAAAATCAAAGGAATTCTGTTATTTTTTGTTTGATTTAGTCATTTCTCAACCAGAAATGTGACAATGATCATGTACTGTTGACACGATTAACCTGATTGTAAAGTTTTATTTCAGTGCAGCCGTCTAACCGCAGGGCTGTCTGTTTTAAAGACCAGACTTTTAATACAAATTGCATTTTTAACAAAATAAACCAGGTTCTGTGTTTTGTTTACCACTCACTCAATAAGTATATCAATGGATTATCAGATGAGGTAGGCATGCAGGGTACTACTAGACATGTTCAGTAACAAGAAATCAAGCACCATTCTATTTTTCCACTGTGTAAACATTCAGATTCTTGCGAAACATCTTTCTGGAGGGATATTTTCATCATTAAAGCTTACCCCACTGATCGTTTGTCATAGGTGGTCGCATTTACTTGACTATTTGGATGCTAAAACTGCCGCGCTTTTCTCCCTGGGATGTGTGGGTGTCTGGGAGCTCTAACCCGGAGTGCACAGTGAGTGGGTGTGGGTGTAATGTGGAGCAGCCAGCATGAAGAGCAGGGCTAGCCATCTACTATTTACCTTTAGGCGTTACTCTGGCTTGTTGGGACACTGCAGTTTTGCTTCGGGGGACGCGGGTAAACAACAACTTGATTGGCATGTAGCGCTACTGTTTGTCTCTAAACTGTCGTCGTGACTTATGGCACACTTTCCCCCTCACTGTCGAGCACCTATTTCGTTAAAGCCACCATAACCGGTGTTTTTGTGTGCGTTACAAATAATGGAAGAGGAAGTGAGTAAATTAAATTGTTAGTTTTGGGACTAACATGCCAAACACATTTCTAAAATCCCATTTCGTCATAGTGATACATTCATAAGCACATTTCACAACTTGTCAGCATCGCCGTCACAGAAATGCCATAAAACTAGCCTGCAAACACATTAAATTGCCAAAAATGTCTAAGTTTACAATATACTAAAGGAGGGCTAAACATTCCATTCCACTATTAAGAAAAAAGCAGGTACAGTGCCTTTAAGTGGAGTTGCTTGAGTATGTACAGTAAGGATACACATATTACCAAAATTATCTTGAGATTTGCATCTTATTTATTAACCGATCCACTTCACTGATCAACCAACAACTTGCTTACATTTGTCTGTGCAATGTACTGTGTTGAAATGGTAAAACATTGCATCATAATGTATGCAATATTCAAGATGTTGCATTGTTTTCTCATATCGTGCAGCCCTATTGACGTTGTTGAGTGGTGTTTCTGGGCAGTATAGGATGATGCCTGTGATTTGTCTTTTGGCAAAGCTCTTAATGGCAAACATGACACTTGTTTTTGGAGGTATAGAGGAAACCTGCACAGCCACGGGAGAACATGCAACCACAGATAGGCCTGGACGTTAGGACCTTCCTCAATGAAGTTGATGTTGCGACTAAACTTTACTGATATTTCCATAAGCTGTATAATCTTTTCTTTATCACTAAATACCACTCATTTAGCATTGAAGAGGCCACTATATGGTTTACACACTATACATTCATTCACAAGTGACCTGAAATAACAAAAGGTTTATGCAGCTGAATGAAAAGGAGCAGAGAGAAGAGTAATCTTATGATATTTGCCCCTTAGTTATTTTGACTAACACTTAATAATTACATCATTTACAAATACAAGTTGTCCCAGATAATTTAGTCTCAATATAGGCCAAGATTCTTCATCTGTACTCTGTAGTTGAAGTGTTTGATGTTTCGATCTTAGTCCAAAGATCTTCCTCTGTCTCGATATAGTTTTTGGTTTACCTTTAGCTTTCATTTTCATAGTAAACACTAATCAAAATTGATTGTGGCCCTTCATGGCTAAGAATTTTGTTTTTTCGGGCCGAATCAACTCTTTGGATCCAAAAGGTTGCAGACCTGTGTATATGGGAAATGTCTCTCGCAGCCATGCCCCAGTTACTGTAATGTACACCCCAGAGGTGAGGTATTGCACAGCCTCGATCACTTGCTGTGGTATAAACATCTGATAGCAGAAGAATTTGCCCTTTGGAAAGGAAGGGGCTCTGCTGAGTTCCTGTTTCTTTTAATCTATCCCTCCTCTGAGCATAAAGGTGAAAGTTTCGTTTCCTCTCAGTTTTTTTCCATACTCAGCACAAATTTTGAGTACTGCAAAAAATTGTAAGCAACTTGCGTTCAGTGAATATGAACTGTAGTCACCAGTGGCGATTAAAAGATACAGAATTTGACCCACGAATGCTTCCAACAAACCCAATTTGCAGATGGCCCAGCTTGACAGTGATGGCCAGTCATGAGAGATGAACATGTGATGCTGTTGCTATGGATAAGGGGGGTTGGGATGTGGTATGGCTGCTGTGGGTGGCCTCGTGACTTGTGGCTGTTCAGTCATTGTTGCACTGAAGACAGTAAAAGAAAGGGGTGTCAGTATGTCCCATTCAGGTATACCAATTAATATAGAGCTTTATTTAGGGCGGGGTGATATCTCAATATTTTTGAGGATGACTTATAAAAAGATATTTTAATAACACATAGAAAAGCACCCACAATGCCCTTCAAAAGGAGAAGCGACTTCACAATTAACTACAAAATTCCAAATATACACTAGTTTGGGGTCACTTTTTGATGTATGTTTTGTTTTTCTTTATTTTTAAGACTATTTACATTGTAGATTGTCACTGACGGTATTCAGTTTATCCATGAACACATATGGAGTTATGTTTTAAACAAAAAAAAGATGAAAATCGCACCTTTTGCTTTGATTACTGCTTTTCACAATTTCTCAATGAGCTTTTCAATGTAGTCACAGAAATGGCTTTCAGTTGACAGACTGTTCTAAACCATTTCAGGTCACGACCTCATGAAGCTCATTGAGAAAATGCCAAAAGAAAAAAAGAGCAAAAAAAAAAGCTGAAAAAGAGCAAAGGGTGGCTATTTGGAAAAATGTATAATACTATACATAATCCCATGATGTGTATGCCTTCAGTGGGAATCATACAGTGTAAATAGTCTTCAAAACAAAATAAAAAGTGACCCCAAACTTTTAAGCGGTTGTGTATATACCATTATTCCAGCTGTTTTTGCAGCTTTTGTTGGTTTCTTTAGCGTTGTACAAGTTATATTAATTTAGCATCTTTCTCACAAAAACAATTTTAATATATTTTGATGAGAAATAATCTCTATCAACAACAACAACAACCCACCTCTAGTTATATGCATGACCATTGTAAACATTGAGACTAATCCAGCTGTATTCATTTCTGTGCATTTAGGAAAAGGACTTTACAAGATTTTTGGGGATTGTTCAAATGCGACTCTTGCAGTTGGAAGCGGTTGTTGCCACAGGAAGTGGTGCAAGGAACCAGCGAGAGTGGGTGGTGTGTTTGCATTTTTTTTTTTTTTTACATGGGCCTTAATCACTATATAGGCTCCTGACTGAATTATAGGCTTCTCTTGCTCTCTTCGCATCATCATGCTATTTTAGTAGCACGGCCATGTTCAAAAGAGTAGTCTCTGGATGTACCATGCTGGTCGTAAGCCAGTTTTTGCCCATGATGCCTTCACCGTCTTAAATTGTCCATCATGACCTTATCCGACACCTCCCCCCTTTGCATCTGTGTGAAATTCCTGCGCAGCTTTTGTTTTTATTTTATTGTGCGACTACCATAACAACCAGTGGCTACATGTTTGTTTGGCCGTAACAGTGTGAATGAGCTTTGTTTTTCTCTTTTCTCCCCCCTCAGAAATGTAAGCGCACTCCACAGTTAGCCACAAATGTGCCTCTTTATACCCTTCAGTTTAGATTCCACATGCGTCTCAACACCGTGCCTGTGTCAAGAAACAAACATCACGGCTTCGAAGTTAAAAGTCTGCCGGCTGCAAACGAAACCTTTCAAATTATATGAAATCAAATTCAAGTTTACTAAATTGGCCTGCATGCAAAAGTTTGTGAAGTAGACCTCCTCATGAATCCTAAAGTGAATTGTTGGGTGGATTAAACAGTATTCAGTGACGCATTACCATTTTTCCTTTTGGAGGAGTTTGAAGGATATAAAAAGTTAGCTAATAATGAATTTTGGTTTGTACATACTCTAGGTGCTGCGTTGGCTGTAAATGAGGAGTGGCTTTCTCAGAGTTGACTGCTGCTGAGATGGGAATGCCCCAAGATTCCTCCCATTCCAACCATTCCCTGCACTGTAATGCCTGGACATGTCTGAATACTGCAATACAAAGCTATACCCAGAGAGAACCAGCCGAGACGAGCGAACGCCGCCTTCGAACTTGACTTTTGACTCCGAGTGGCTAGCCCCATGTGCGTCCTGAATAGGGCTGGGTACCGTTAAACGATACCAATACGGTATCGAAAAAATAATGAAGGTACTATTGGTATCGAAAAATAAATTGGTACCGAAAACTGGTACCGAAAAATTATTTATCGTTAGAAAGCAAATTTCTCTTCCTGGTGGGTCTGAGACTGCAGTAAAGAAAGGGCTAAGGTGTTTCAGCTCAAATAAATGATAAAAACACTAAAAGAAACAGTATTTTATAGAATAAATGATCATTATTGTTCTGTTTTATGGTTCTACAACAAAACTAAAATCAAGCACCAGGATAAATGACTCGATTTGAGAATAGTAGTCTTGTTTAGAGCAGTTTTGACTAGATTAGGCACATTTACTACTGTCATCTAGATTATTTGGTTTATTTCATGACAATTTTTGCTGATTCTAAGGTAATCTCACTTGAATAAGGGAAATAAAACTGCCCAAAGACCAATTTTCTTACCCCATTGGTAAATTAATTTAAATAAAAAAGGAACTAAGTAGAAATCTATTGAAGCAATTCAAAACAAGTGGTTAGAATTTGGTCAAATGAGCCACTAAAACAGCTCAAAT
>OMNZ01046440.1:0-13288 GCA_900303255.1 Lesueurigobius sanzi | reverse complement strand
GCTAAAGCTTGTGGCAATGACAAAAAGTGACGTATTGGGAATTCTAAGGGAGAATTCTTTGGATGAAGACAACGCAATGTAAGCAATTTAAGCTTTTTACTAGGAGAATACTGTTGGAAATGATCACACGTGAATGGCCAGTGTGGAAATGAACTGTGCCGCGGCACATGCCCCCTGAATATCCTGAAAATACACCCAATTGTCAAACACAAAATGTATGCTTTTAAAGCTACCAATACTGTTATCTGAAACATGGAGAGGCTTCTCCATGAAAAATCACAATTTGTTTCTTCATTTACGCAAATGTTGCGCTGCCAACTTGTGTCCCTGGTTTCAGCGACGGGGCACATGTATGTATTTGGATTGGATTTCTGAGGGCAGCAGCAGAAGGAAGGAGGCATGGAGTGTGCTAGCCGGACTTCTGACAATGGTGAGTTTTATCTATACATTATTTTACATATAAATGAGCTGTGTGCTAGTATTTCCTTATGTACATTGTTGTTATCACTTTGGAGTAGATGTGAACTCATGGCCTTGAGGGAGCTCCACAATGTACTGTAACCTTGCGCTGCAAGATGAATTGTCGTGAGATCTGAATTTTCAGTCTCACAACAAATCCATCTTGAAAGACGGCAGCTGATAGGTGCGTCTCGTCACAACCAGCGGTTCGGACCAATGACATGCTGCTGTGTAGCTTGGGGCGGGATATGTAGGTATGACGCCAGTCAGCCTCGGCAAAAACAAACATGGCTACCTCAGAGGACTTTGTAGATGCCGCAATTGACTCTATGTTAGCTTAAATACTCATTTAAAAAAAGAGCAAGGGGAAGCGCTTTGTGCGTTTGTAGATAGAAAGGGTGTTTGTGCTTTCCCTCCCGACTAGATTTCCTGCTGCGGGTGATAGGTCACATGACTTGCTGCTATGATTGGCTAAAACTGCATTAAGGAACGCGTGTACTAACTGGGGCCCAATCAGCTCAAAGTATTGTACTGACAGTTTGCACAGGAGGCTTTCCAGATTGATAACGTGTAGAACTCAATTTAGGGTGTTACACATATCAATCTGGCTTCTGCCAGATTAACCGTACACAAACCGTAGACAACTGCACTCGATGCGAGTGGCAGTTTGCGGAAAACCCGGGCTGTATCTGGCTCGAACCCACATAGTAGTAAGTGCGAGCCGGGGGGTAACGCCAAACTCACATTGAATCCTGAATGGGCCCGGTATGAAAGAAATTAAAAATCATTCAAATCAATGTTGTACACTCACATTAGCGCCGCGCGGTTCAGGTCCGATTATCGAGGCCATGCGGCGCCACGGGGAGAATCTGCAATGAACTGGTTGATGCCGGAGCAGTGCCTTATCAAACTGAGGAACGAGGTGAGCCAAACAAGTCTGGTGCTGCAAGGGAAGAGGATCTGGTGAATTTCAGAATAAAATCACTTTCAACCTTCTACAAGCTCGCACTAACTTGGCTAATAATAATTTAAAAATATCAAAACAAGACACATGTGGTCATGGAGGAGCTAAAGAGGATCACAGAGGATATTTGTGCACAAGGACAACAGTTTTCTCCCTGGAAGAGAAAATATATTGCTGTGTTTGGATTATAAAGATTTCTGAACACAGCAGCAGAAAGAAGTTGGCATGGAATGGGCGAGCTGGACTTCTGACAGTGGTGAGTTTGATCTGTCTTTTGTTACATATAAATGCGCTGATTCCTAGTATTCCGTATGAACTGTACATTGTTTTTATCGTGTGAAACCCTGTGAACTTGTGGTCTTGAGGGGGCTCCGCTCCAAACCGTAGACAACTGTACTCGATGTGAGTCACAGTTTACAAGAAAACCGGACAAATATATGGCGGACTCGCTCAGGATTCAATGTGGGGTTAATATGCGTCTACAGAGGCTAAAATATACATGTTTGAAAAACTAAAGGGAAATTTGATTTCATTTTTTTATGAAAGTAGTCCTAAAATGCAAATAATACTCAGATTGTTGCTAACTACTAGAACAACAAGTAAGCCGGGAATGCCTACTATAGTATGGCTTGTGAAATTTGGCATTTTTGCCAGAGAATGAAAAAAAAAACATTTTTAGGCATGTTTGAAATGATGTGTGAGTTGTGTAGCACTTACAGTGGGTTGCATAAATATCTGCACCCCTTCAACTTTTTGACCCCACTATTTTATTCATAAAAAAACTTCCAAATCATGTATAAATTTCATTTCACTTCATAATTGTGTGTCCCATAGTGTGTGTCTTTCACATAAAATTTCAATTGAATACATGTATGTACAGTATATGTACCTAGTATGGCAAAATGTCAAAAAGTTGAAGGGGGTGCAGATATTTATGCAAACCACTGTACATACAGTATATCTCCAGAAACTAGAAGACCGGGGCTTTCAAATGAGATATGCATGTGGGATGTATAATCCTATTATAGTGAGCAATGGCATTTGGGGTTCAAGACTTTTGTGCACAGGCCAAAAAGAGTTGACACATTACAAATTACACTACAAATTTACAGTTAATTCATAGGAATGAACATATTTTTATTTTATTATTTTTATGTAATCTAATAATTATTGAACCCCATATCCCATTCTAAAATGGCTGCGTGGGCCTAAATTTGAAAAGTATAGTACACTGAAATTCGTCCATATACATGCACTGTGTAAATCTTTGTTAAGCTCAAGGAGGATCCCCTCAAACCCTCGCGGTTAATGCAAACGGTCCACAATGGCACCTGAAAGAAACAAAAGCAGCCAAAATGGACTTACAGCCTAAATGGGCTTCCAGGAGCCGATGCTGAATCTTCTCTGGTATAAGTGAACGCTGGCACTTTAAGATTGAAACCACTGTTTACTGGTTGCACTATGAATCATTTTGTAATTCCCAAATGGCACCTATTTTACTTTGAGTCCAAACTATATTCAGCGGCGCTTTGACCCAGGTCTACATTTCGGCTCTCACCGCGTCGGGGGCCACAGCGAGTCAAGGCAAAGAGGTCTATTACACCCCGGGGCCTATCTCAGCCCGCGTCAGGACAATCCCACTTAGTATGAGGGATGGCTCTATCTGTCCGCCGCCTCATTCTGCCTGTCCAAATGCCCCCGATAGCCGCGGCGCTACCTGGCCATCGAGACCCGTGATTTGTTGGGATCTGATGCCGGGGATGATAATTGATTTAATTGGAGCTGATGAATGAGGAGCGTTTATGGAATCATGGATCATAAGTTGGTGACAATCCCGGGCATAATGGGGAAAGTTTATCGGTCAAAAGGCAAAACGGTCTTGGTGTTCTTTTGATAAGTGGCCGTTTCGTCAGTGCAGTTTGTTCAGGTCAGGCCGGATTTTTCTCTATGAATGTATTTTGATTTGTGAAGTTAGTGAAGGATTGGGAAGGTCTGTCTTTGAATAGATTGTACATTTTCACATGAATAAATATTTTTAAGGATTTTAGGGGTATTATTTTAACTATTTTACTTTATTTTCTATCCCATGGAGGCAAAAGACATGCAAACAAATGCTGTTTTTGGTTGATTCTATTAAAGATAAGCGCTAAAAAAGGTTACAAGGAGCCACACCATTATTAATAACACACAATTATTCTGGCCTGTCTTTTTTTTTTCTTTTGTGTCAGCTTTGCCTTTCTCGAATTTGATTTGTCATAAAGTTCATATGCATCTTTCCAGTTTCCAATTGTGTGTGATTCTAGCTAATTCTTTATTTGTAAAATGTTTTGTGGAAATAGTTTTTTCAACGAGAACAATTTCTATTTGAAAAGAGAAATTATTATGCACAAAAGGGTGTTCCAGATTATTATGCAACACAATATTTAATATATATCAATTTGGGTGAAAATGATAAACATATACAGCTACAGTGATTCAGTCGGGGGCACGAGATAGTAACACGGAGCCCAAGTTAGAAAGTCATGTAGTAAGTCATATATTACCACAACATAATGTCCAACTGTTTATTAATTGTGATACTCAAATACTACAACACATTGTCAAATGCGATGAAGAAACTTTGACTAGAGTATTTTTAAGGAAACAGTGTGTCACACAGCTAGTCCTTTGGTAACCCGGAGTGGGTGAAGCAGGAAGGCTGGGGCTTCATCTTGATGGATATGTTCCTATGATGGGGCCCTGACAACGTTTAGCATGCGCATCAGGATAGGAGGATAGGTAGCAAAGTAAGCTAGTTTCCACCATTTGTATTTTATATAGCTTCTGAGTAACCCATGCTTCCTGTCTGATGGCACAGGAAAAGGACATTTTGTTTTAGACAAGGGAGTAGTTCAACAGAAATATGTGAATGAGCTGAAATGTGAATAAACAGGTTAAACTATAAAATGTCAATTTGAAGTGGCCAAGTAAATATAAAGAAAGGACAAAAAAAAGTTTTTGAAGGGCGTATGCCGCTAAGATCCCATTTCCACATTCTCTGTATCACCACACCTAAGTCCTTAATTTTGCGCCCACAGACAAAGTAGACCTCGAACCACAATGCTTTTCACTAGCTGGCGTTAAGTTGCCATTATAAAACATTGCTGTTTAAGTTGGTCGCCAACTCGCGTCTACATGCGATTGGGGTATGTAAAACGAGCAAGAAGAAGAAGAGGAGAGAGACATAAAACCGAAAAAACAACAAATGAGACAAAATCCTTTTCGGAATTTGAGCTTGGCGAGTAGCAACTGGTAAAATAAATACGAACAATTCTGCAAATCAAATAGCTTACCACACATCAGCGCATTGAAGTTTAATGGAGGGTGAGTGGCGCCATGTACAAGCAAAGGTGTTTAACTTGAAACCAGATTGGTTATTCCTGAAAGCAATACGTTCTATTCATTTCGCTTGGATTGCTTATTGATGCACTGTTTATGTCAGAATCAAAGACCAGAGAATGTACTTGTTATACCGCTGAAGTCTATGGGATCTTCTCTTGTTACATTATAACTAGAACGCTAACTCCCATCAATCAATCTCATGGCTCTTCAGGTTTATTTTAGCTTATTTAAGAACGGAGCGCCGCGCAGACTTCCTGTAGTAAAGAATTTGGTGTCTAACGAGTGAATGGAATTAAGAAAGCAGTAATTTTCTGCATAGACTAAGCGCCGTAACGGTCTAAATCCCAGCAATTATTCCACTGAGGTTGATTGTACTCATGGCCATTCTCTCGAAAGTCTCCAAATGACCGCCAGAAAAATAACAAAGGCCAGTGCTAAAATATCTCGAAGTAACCTCACCTTTTAGGAAAACAAACACTTGAGAGAAGCTCTGCCTTCTGTCTGTGGCCTGAGGTCCGGCTCATTATACATGTAGCCTATTCAAAGCTTTCAACTTTTGTGGAAGCCCTGCAGGAGACAGGGAAATGGGATGAGCAAAGTGCACGAACTGGACGGATGTCAATAGCAGTGTGTTGGCATTGACATTTTGCTCAAAGAAAAGCCACAACAAGACCTAAATGCTATATAAAGCCAAGCCATAAAAAAGTACTTCGAATATGTTGCTAAACTTTGTGGTGGTTTGGGACTCGCACAACAGTTAGAGAAAACTTGAAGACGGAAGTTTAAACAGTCCTATTGACTCCAATGAACTCGTTTTTGAGCAAATATTTTGATCTTGCAGCAGTAGCTTCAATAAGATATCTGCGTAGAACAGCACCTTACAATTGCGTGTCAAGTACAACCGTCTAGTTAAAAAAGAGACATTATGGTAAATCCAATTCTTCACCCTTTCATTTTCACACAAATCGTGCAACCTTGCGAATCCCTGTTGAAACTTTCTGTCGGTTCGGAAAAAAGTAATGAAAGATTTCACAGTAACGCACGACATTGTGGCATTATTGTTATTTGGTTCCCTTATTCAGTGTGCCATGTGAAGGCTGGTCAAGTTATTTCCCTTTCACACAATATGGGTTTTGTGTAACTTTAGAGACTTTATAACTAAGGGGGGTCGGGCTGCGGCAGAGGAGCTCCTGGTGGATTACCAAAACACCCGAGTGGGAGCTCATGTGATCTTTCACCAACCAATCAGAAAGCGTTTGCGAGGCACGCTGTTAAGATGTCATTTCCACTGCTTAAGTAAAAGGGCCATGGTTATGGAACAGGTAAAGAAGAGATGGATCGTATTTTCAATAGCTGCTTGGCAAAAACTGCAACTGGGGTCAGCTTTGGTAAAGTTGGAGATTGATTTCTTTTTCGTTTATGTAATTTTCTCCTTTTATGATTTATGCAATATTTAAAAGGCAGGTTCCAGGTTTTATTCCAGTTGGTGTTAGAGAAATATGAATTCAAGAAAGCTATGCATTTAGGCTGAATTATTTTAGAATTCTGTATCGAGGCTCTAATGATGTTATTGTTGCATTTACATTTATTATCTAAAGGTTATTATGTGAAATAGATTTTCTTTGTGTCTTTTGGTGACTGGTTTTTAGTTTGTTGATCAGAATTGACCATGGTGGGCTTATCCAACGCTTAAACCAGTGAGAATCTGCAGGGTAATACTGTATTGTACTGTTTCATATTTGAATAAAATCACGGCTTGTGATGGGAAGAGGGCACGGAAGAGGGGTCCCGTTGCCAAGTGAGAATCACTGGACCGACCATCGTAGATAGAGCCGTCATCTGCTGAACTCTTGTTTCAGCGCACACCTTTAGGCTCTAGATTCAACAACAGAGGACTCCTGTTGGAGTGAGAGCTACACAAGCACTGAACTATGAAGTGTTGAAATATCGTAAACGGGTAGACTCACGTTTGTTTTTTCAATATATAGGTTCCAACCCTTATTTTGAAGTTTTTAAGACCGGATGTTTCTAGGTGTCATCGTGTGTTATGTGTCATGTATGAGCTGGGACACCTCTTTTTGGTTGCAGCCGGACGATATTGTTATAACTTGCCATTTTACAATCTGAAAAATGTTTCTGCAGGTTCAAGAAATATCAAGAAAAAAGAATCTTAATTTTTTTTGCTAAAAACACAAAACCAGAAACTATTCAGTGGGAAGAAGGGCCAGTGGGCTTGAGCATCCCCAGCCTCGGACCACTCTGCCCAGCACGCTGCTCCTGATCAATAAACCTCTATTTTCTCCCCCCACACAAGGTTTCCCATTCAATACAGCTGCCACCGCCTTTAAAAACATAGAAGCATGATCCATTTATTATTGGCTGTTACTATGATCTATTTGCTCACCCCACTCGTCCCAGCAGCCAACCTCTTTATGTGGCTGCCTATTGGGGAAAGGGGCTCTCTTTATTCCCTTCCCAGTGCTGTCCGGCTTATCGAAAAGCCATCACAGCGGCACATCAGTCATAACACAATGTACGTGAATGTGCAGATATACAGCCCTATTGAATGAACCGTATTCAGGTGCTTTGCTCATGGGTTATGCAACGTTTTATGAAATGTTAGGAATGTGATGGAATTTACCATTTCAACAGCTTTCTATCCATGTTCATATTGTGTCTTTGTATTGAAATAATAATAATAAAATCCATGTTTGGTGGTATGTTGACTGATTGGACTCTCACCTCATAGCAAATAGGATCTGGGTTCAATTCCAGAGCTAGGTGACAACGTTCTTGTGGAGTTTGCATAATAGTCTGCCCCATGAACTCAAAACATGCACAGTACAGGCCTGAACCTTACAAGGCACTTCGCTGACGTCACCCACTCTTCCTGTTGCAATACAAAAAACAGACTGATCTTTATAGTTGACAAAATAGCATTGTTGCCCATTTATGTGTTTACACCACATTTCAACTTTCTTTTACAGAATGTGTTTGTTTTGACACAGAAAAACAGGGAATGAGGCTGGGACCATACACTTTATCCCGATACGTAGGGACCGATCCGATACCTATTGCGATACAGTATGAAATATATTTACCAAAAACGTAGAAGTTCAGAAACAGTCATGTGTTTTGTAAGTTATAAAGCAAATTCCATTTGACATTTGTTATTAATTGTTAAGATTGAAAAGTGCATTAACACAACAAAATATAACATTTTGGGTCTTTTTTACCTGGATTCTTTTTTTTGCTTCTTAAACACCTCGTCCTCATGCACCATCAAGTGCTATATGTCCCATCTGCATTCATTCTCCATACTGTATATTTGCAATTGTTTTGAAAATATTTAGGCACCAATGGGCTTCCATACATTTAACCACTATGTGCTATGTAAACACAAAACAAGATGGCAGCTGACCAGTGACACAATTTCAACACGACTTTGCATGGGTGGGCTCATTTTAAAGTCCCAACTCTCATCTTTTCCAATGTCGAAAAAAGGCGGGTTAAAGTATTGAAAGTATTGATACTTGAATAAAGTATCGATACTTGGTATTGCGGCTATCGGGTATAGTAATACTTTGAAAATCTATATTTTGTCCCAGCCCTAATTGATACTATTTTTATATTTCTCTTCTACAATGGCTCAGATGGTAGAGCGGGTCACTTTATAACCAAAAGGTTGGTGGCTTGAATCCCAGCTCAAGCAGGTACTACAGACTGTTGTTGTCAGGCCACATACGGAGGACTAAAACTGCCAAAGTAATAAATAAATGAATAAATAAATATTGGCAAATAATTATGAAGATATCGCTACAAATGCTGAAATAAAAAAAAAATATATAATTATTGTTAAACGCCTGTTTTGTGCTAAAAAAAAATAAAATAAAGCCTTATTAATATTTTCTGTCTGCGTTTATTTATTTATTCATTCATTTATTTATTTTTGATGTCTTTTCTCTTTTATTTTTACACTCTGCTTTACTTTTACACCCAACATTATTTTTTCGCTCTGCTTTATTTTTTCGGCCTGCTTTATTTTTACGTCCTGCATTATACTCTTGCAAAGTATACAAAATGCAAAGCAAGGGGGCGGGCCACAGATAGTTAGACCTAAGCAATCGTCAGATAGATTGACTCTCCATGTTCCTGACCTCATGACCCACAGCAACAGGGCACATGGTACATTCACGGCCACAAGTCTCTTCAAGACAAGTCTAATCAAAGTGAGATCCATTTCTGGATTAACCAATCACTGTAACAAGACCGCCCCCTTACTTTGCCTTTGGTGATTTAACAATAATTATATATATTTTTTTATCTCAGCATTCGTAGCGATATCTTAATAATTATTTGCCAATATGGACATTTATTTATTCATTTACTATTATTGGCAGTTTTAGTCCTCCATACAAGACACTTCACCCACCGTGCCTCTATGTGATGTGAATGTGGTGTGTGAGTGAGTGGTTTGAGGTGGTCAGAGGGGTCCATTGGCGCAGGCTACCCCCAGCTGTGGCTACAATAGTAGGTTTGCCACCGCCGAATGTGGAGTGAATGGATAATGCAATGTAAAGCATCTTTGAGTGTCCAGAAAAGTGATTATTATCATACGGAAATGGCAAAAGGTTTTGTGTTCAGGCAAGGTTTAAACTCCTTTACTCTCTCTCTCCTAATACTAAGCAAATCAATGTCAAAGTAAATAAATCATAACCAACTTTCCATTGCTGTTAAGTGCTAAAATGGCAGTCAAAAACAATGCACTGTGGTTGAAGGCTTTATTTTAAGTTTCTGTCAAACTGGTAAAGCACATGCGATTGTGACTGATTTTGTCTTTCTGTGTCTATGTAACTACATCCATTGTTGCATTCTCGCTCTGCATGTTTATTTCTTTTGTCCCGCAGAGCCTTCGTACATTATAGGATGCAGGCCGGTCCCATACAAGCTCGCTGACATGCACACAGAGCCGTGCCAAACCCCAGCTGGCTCACCATGTACTCCAGAGGACAGGCTGTCAGCTCCTGCCCACCACAGGCCTGGCTCTACCTGACCGCTCCAAACTGGAGGTCCTCATTTATGTGGTCGGGGGCACGCCAACCTGGAGCGGCTGCACAGAAGTGGACGACGTGAGATCAGGCTAAGTAAGTACAGTCAGTGGATTTGAAAAATAATAATGAAGCCAACGAACTGCACTCTAAAAATACCACACATGACTTCTCTGAGACCGATGGTTTTTTAATGATATTAGAGACAATGCAACATTAAATGAGGGAGTATGACTTTACAATATTCATAGATTAGTGGTTATTGACCAGGGCTATGCAAATGTCTGCTGACTGCTTATTTAGCATTAATTTAGGACACTTTATCCTGTATAGTTAAAGCTTGCATGATAATGAGGGTTTGACTGTTGTGGGAAGGAGGGGAATCTTTCCATTTGACCATTTAATACCCAGTGTTGGGGGCAACTCATGACAAAAGTTACAGCATTACTTTTTTCAGTAACTGGGGAATATAATATATTACTTAAACAAAACACAGTGATATATTAGTCATTACAATTGAAATAACTCAAGTTACAAGTCCAACTCCCCCCAAATAAGATGCAGCACCAAATCAAGTTAGTGATGTAGAAAGAGGCTCGTGTAGCTAACGTCGTCAAAACAAAATACAAAAGAGTGTGGACCACTGAGGAAATGGAAACTGCACTTTCGCTCTGTGGAATTATTCGGACTATTTTCAGTTTATATTTTCCCAGAAGTAACTCAAAAGTAACCCAAAGCAGTGTCACTTACTAGGCCAAGTTGTGGACACGTTATTCTCTGTTTTAAGAACTTGAGGCATGAATTTGAACATGACAGGGGTCCAGCAGGAGGTTGAGCGTGTATTTTTTTCTTTGTTTGTTTAGCTTGACTGGGGGAGGAAGCTCAATCACAGAGTTAATAAAGATAACCTCCTGGTTGTTAGAGCCGGGGCTAACTTCTGCTATCGTGCCCGTTCAGTAAGAAAGGGTTTTCTTTAATTAGAGCTACATGATATTGGAAAAAAAACATGTGATAGGCAATACAGGTGTGCAATATTGCAATAGCGATAGCACTGCAATGTTTTACCTAACTGTTTCAACACAGTATGTTCCTTTCAATTTAAATACAAATTTGTTTTTTCAGCAAACTGTCTCAAAAAAACAAACAAAAAAGACTAAATCAGGACCAAAACAAGAACTAAATTAAATTATAACAAACTAGACTTGGGCACATTTGTAAGTTCCATGTCTCAAGAGTGATTCTGCAATATATTGTGGCTTCTTGTGGCGCATATACTGTATCGCATCACCTAATATTGCAATACTATATATTTTGCTATATAACCACTTAGTTTTATGTCCAGTTTTAGTTAGTGTGATAACATACCCTTCACGGAGTCACAAATCTCAAAACAATTTACATATTCAAAGACTCACCACTCACTGAAAACAGACCCTAAGTTTATACAGGAAAGTTTGTGAATGACCGGTTTAGATATTCTGCGAGCTCTAAAGTAAAAGTACGCAACAATCATCGCACAGACCATATGAAACACTTGCATGACATCTTCAAACTTGCTTACCGCAGAATGTTTCGGCCGGTCAGCACAAAATGACAAGGGCCACCATTTTGTCCAGATGATAAATGGGCCGGGCTGACAGGCCACTTCTCTCCTCTCTTCCTCCTTCCCTCCCTCCTTTCCTGGTGCCCTTTCCTCTTCATCCTCCCTGTCCCCCCTTCCGCATTAAACCCGAGCCACAATTTGTTTCTTCTGACTGGAGACGGATTCCACCTTGTGACAGATTTATCGACAGCGACACGCGGTACAACACCTCAAACGCCCGCTGACACCCAAAGACCTATCCGACGGGACAAGATTGAAGCTGCATTTAAATCTACTGGGGTCTTAGCAAAGGGCAAATCCTATATGTCTTCTCAACTGTATATCCATCTGGAAATTCGTACACTTCACTGAGCCCAACTTTTTTTTTTTTTTTCTTTGCTTTTGCGCAAATACGAGCCATCTGTGTTAACTTTCCGCTGTTAGGCCTAAGCACAAGGGTAAGCTGGGAGTCATTTTCACCCTGGCCAGCGCGCCAACCATCCCATGTCAGGGTGCTGGCTTGAGGTTAGCAGTGACGGCGTTCGCAGGTGTAACGGCCCCGTGTTGAGTCGGCCACAAAACCACCTCATACAGGATCATAATTAATCCAGTGCATGCCCAAAGGTGCATTAGACCTATGTGTGGTCCTCTGCAAAGTGGACTTAAGTTTATTCTCTTGAAATTTTCAAACAAGTGCTGGACTGTAGATGTTATCTGATTCCCCAACACTCACTCTCATTCACTCTGGCCTATTATACATGTTCATAGTTTTTAGTCGCTCACAGAATAGACTTTAAGACTTTAATCTCTGACATGTTCAAGTTGTATGAACCATCTGAGGCTCTGAGGACCTCAGGGAGTGGTCTCCTGCTGGTTCCCAGAGTCAGGACTAAACATGGTGAGGCTGTGCAGGGCCGGCCCAGCCTAACAAGCAGACTATGCAGCTGTGCAGGGCCCCATGACCAACAGGGGGCCCCCAATAGTGTATACATTTGTACTACAGGTGTTGTGTCCCTCATAAATTTCCCTCAAATGTTGAATGTCTCCTCAAAATCCTGTCTAATAATCATTAGATAGCATGATTATTGCACAGGTAGACTGTGCAAGACTTCGGACAGACTTAGACTGGCCACAATAAAAGGCCACTCGAAAATGTTCAGTTTTATCAGACAGCACAATGCCACAGATGTCACAAGTTTTGAGGGAGTGTGCAGTTGGCATGCTGACAGCAGGATTGCTGTATTGAATGTTCATTTATCTGCCATAAGCCGTCTCCAAAGGTGTTTCAGATCATTTTGCAGTACATCCGACCAGCCTTAGAACCGCAGACCATGTGTAACCACACCAGCCCAGGACCTCCACAGCCAGCATGTTCACCTCCAAGATTGTCTGAGACCAGCCACTCGGACAGCTGCTGCAACAATCGGTTTGCATAACCAAAGAATTTCTGCACAAACTGTCAGAAAGCGTCTGAGGGAAGCTCATCTGCAGCTCGTCGTCCTCATCGGGGTCTCCACCTGACTCCAGTTCATCGTCGTAACCGACTTGAGTGGGCAAATGCTCACATTGGATGGCGTCTGGCATGTTGGAGAGGTGTTCTCTTCACGGATGAATCCCGGTTTTCACTGTTCAGGGCAGATGGCAGACAGCGTGTGTGGCGTTGTGTGGGTGAGCGGTTTTCTGATGTCAATGTTGTGGATGGAGTGGCCCATGGTGGCGGTGGGGTTATGGAATGGGCCATGGTGGCAGTGGGGTTATGGAATGGCCCATGGTGGCAGTGGGGTTATGGAATGGGCCATGGTGGAAAACATCCCAGTTCTTGCATGGCCTTTTATGATGGCCAGTCTAAGGCAC